>JACCPG010009791.1:0-29701 GCA_016069955.1 Drepana arcuata | reverse complement strand
ACGCCACCTGTCATATTGGTACCTAAATACATCCCTGATAAAACAAACTCTCAACTACATAGTTGAGTTTGTTTAGCTTCCTCAATGACATATGTGTCATTGAAGAAGCCAGCAAGCATTATTTCATCATATCACTATGCATCAAGGAAGGGAACGTTACGAGTACTCGAAACTGACGAGCATGTATGAAGAAACTTATGAATGTAGACGAAACGAAAGAGGTATGTAAGTCTTGAGAGAACTGGCGCTCTATACTCTCTGCCTACCCCGTTAGGGACGTGATGATATGTATGTACTGTGCATAAATTGCAACAGGTTTACTTATTTATGACAAGCCACCAAACTAGCCATTTGATCATAGTCTGATATAGTTTTAAAGCAAATATCTGGCTACAATTTTGGGGTTTGCCAAATTGCTGAGTTTGTTTGATTGAATGTACAAAGTTAACATGCACTTATTACAAGTTGTCAATAAGGGATATTCTAGACTAAGGTTGAACTTTGGATCACCCTTTCAAAGTCATTAAGTATGATTAAGTAATTAGGAAAATGTTTGGATAATCCTTAAATATGAATGTGGATGGATGAAGTGTACTGCTATATGTGAGTTTAGAGAACATTCAAAAATTACATATTATATTATACATTACTCGGTTTCAAAGGTATTGCACATAGGCAAAGCACTGCGATGTATATGCATATTGTTAAAATTAAAATTCACACACCTAATTTTGATTAACATTATTTGTTTGTAACACCAATTTGTATTAAGCATTGAAAGCTCTATAATATATATTATTTTCAGTAAGTGATAGTGCAAATGGATATTTATAAATAGAAACTACTTCTTTAGGTATATAATGAAACTGTCAAATTTGTGTGTTTGATTGCATTCATCTCTGAAACTATGAGTCAGCTCTGATTAAAATATTTTTTGTGTATGCTAGCTTAATCCTAGAGAGAAGGTAGACGGCTACGGCTTTTTGCACGGAGCACAGCATGCTGTTAATTAATTATGTATTCTATGCCAATTAGATCATGTTAATCCATAAGCATTCAAGAAGTTCTATTCAAAGTTAGTTATTCTGTTAGTTGTAAGCAGTTAACAGTAGCTTGTGACTGAATAATCTAACTATTACATCACAAAAATGTGAATATAACAAAATCAACTTAATTTGGCCTATGGTCCCATAAAACAGTAAGAACATTTAGACTTTTCATACTCTTAAAGATTTATCATTTAAACTGGGGCTTTGAACTGAATAGTTCTTTGTATGTGTATTTTATAGTTCATTAATTAATTGTTTACCCTTATTACTATTATATTAAGTGTCCAGTTTGTTTTGACAACATGTGTTTGTTAAACAAGATAAATATCAAGTTGACCAATCACATACATTCATAAAAGAATGAATTGTACAAAAAATATGTACATTATGCACTAAATAAACTGTATAATGAAAATACGAAAAAAAAGTAATGTTTCTTATTGCATTCAATTGAAGGTCATGGTCACTAAGCAAGTTTGTATGAGGACAAACATACATTATATCAGCCAGTGTACTGTATCAATATAGTATACCTATTATTATCGAAATGAAGATGTGAAAATTGCATGTGCAAGTGTGATGCGGCCGAGGCACTACTACATACCAATCACATCACGAGCATGTTGCATTGTTTACAGAATGTTGATTGTATGATTGATTATTTGATAATAATGACGACACGACACTGTGTCACAGCCCAGTGTCGTGTCAGGCCGATCCCCACTGTAATGTGACGTATGTTCTAACTTACCAAGGAAAAGGTAATAAACTAGGTGCATTAAAATAAAGAAACATCGAGCCGGCACATAAAACGATAGAAGGAAAACATTGACAACGTACTATGTAAAGGCCGTATCTTTTACCTTTAAATAACACATCAACTTTGCACTGTCTTCGATCCGTGTTCTATATAATGATGTGCGAAAATCCGCAAACCATGTCCGTTCTATTGCAGTAAATGGCGCATAGCTGAATCAAGCTGAATAAATAGAATAAAAAACTGAACTGAATTGACAGCACGTCAAACTAACAAAGTGAGTTTCTAATGTTATATGATACGAGTAATTTGTACCTCGGTATCGGCATCGTTGACTCGATGAACGTTTTTAACGGCATGAAAACCTTACATTACATGAATTGATATTGAATTCTATTAATACTTACAAATAAAAATCTGGAATCACACCATTGTTTTTTCTTCTGCACAATCAGTAATCGATGTTGCTGCTCTAAAAAATATATATTCCCGTTAAAAGTGGGTCACCAACGATCACTTGCATTTCTTCTTTCACTTTCACTTTAATTATAATGCTGTTAGAATACTCAACGTTTCCTAGCTAACTGTACTCACTATCTTTTTAATATGGAGTTTGAATAAATATGCAGATATGTTTATATTATAAAAGAAATACTGCAGCACAGAAAAATAAAACTACATAATGGATAATATTTACCTAAAAAGTTATAATTTCTCAATTATACGAAAGGTACCAGATGCCTTTTATGTAAGCTATATTAAATAGAAAATAATTTAAAGACGCTGATTGGTTTACTCTATTTATTTAATAATTAAGTGGATGTGTGTGATATATTATTTTATCGTCGTTATTTTAATATTTTTAATTCTTGTAATACTCCTTGCGATACGATACTTCTTTTCACACAGATGAATTATATACATTGTAAAATGTTTACATTCGTACAGAAAAAAACATAACCCGACACAAAATTATAATAATGTGTAATACTTACGAGAAAAGGAAAGGTATTTTTTTATCTTAATATGTAAGTATACTTTTTTAATGTAAGTGGAATAAAGAAAAAAATCTACTCGGCCACTATAATTTAATTTCATAATATTATGCTACACGGTGGCATATGTGGCATGTTTATTTTATGCAAGCTAAAAACCTGTAGTATCATCATTAAAAAAAAAAGTTATTTTTTCTTGCTTTATATTGTTCCGTGGAATTGGTTTCCGAACAGAAAATTGTCATGTCGAATCGAACGTCGATGTCGATTGTGTACATGGCATATTTTTGATTTCTACATTTTTTACGTAAAATGAACATAGCAAAATTTTATTAATTGTAATAGAATAAACCATGGCATTCGTGAGTGCTGTCACCGGCGATGACTCTACGAAGAAATTCATGGAAGTGCTACAAAATGACTTCAAGACGTTGAGTTTAGAAACAAAAAAGAAATATCCTCAGATAAGAGAGGTTTTTATCAATAAATGAGTATTTAAAACATTATTAGTAGTTGTAACACGATTAAATTCACCTGCCCTTATATCTAAGTAGTGGGGTGAGATCAAACATTGCGACCATTTGAGTTATACAAGTGTTTATAATTGCAGGATTTTGCAGGTTTCCTTCAATTAATTAGCTATTCTTAAGTTATTTCAAGGGCATGCCTTGCGGTCTATTATCCTCTTTGCTTTACTTAGCATTTTGTACATAAGTGGTGTAAAAACAATACTCCAAACACACCCATTCATTTATATTACGCATAAAACTCAAATATTTTTTATTTATTTCTTGCTTTTTCATGTTAAGTTTTTAATCTAGCTATTTCATTGTATTGGTTATTGGAATCAAAATGCTGTGACTGTAAACATAGCATGTATTTAATTCAATTTGATGTTATCAACAGTGGTGGGGTGATGTCAAAATACTTAATTTGCATATCTATATAAATAAACAATTTAAATGTGATCAATGATTATATTATCATTAATTGTTGATGACATATAACATTTCATATGACAGTGAATTCTTAACTTTTCTAATTATTATCAAATGGAAAAAAAGAGATTAGCAAAAGCTTTGACCAATGGTATCACACTATTAATGTTATAGGTATATAAAATTGACTAGATTTGGTTAATTTTTTTTTATTTGATCCATTAAGTCTCCTGAGTACTTTAAAAATCTTTTTACTTCCCATTCTTATGTAACATTTGTTTGTATGTTGGGTAGTCTGTGAAACAAATTAACTTATAATTGTATTAATGAGTATACATACATATATATCATCACATTAATTAATTCTCTTAATAATTAAATAGATGAATCGGATATTTATACACACATAGATAAATATTTAGACAACTTTTAACAAATTTTATTTACAACCTTAAAAATATTGTAACAATATAGTAATTGGCTAAGCCTTGCGCTTTTACCCTAGTTTTGATGAGTGCAGTACATATTAAGTACATTATAATTTCAGGCATGCGATGAAGCTGTAGAGAAACTCTCGCTAGCAGCAAATAATCCACAAGCATCCCTATATGGTGTTGTAAACCAGATACTGTATCCTTTAGTGCAAGGATGTGAATCCAAGGACTTGAAGATTATCAAGGTAATTCATTAATGTAACTTTTCATACATTCTTGCCAGTCTAGTACTCTTCACATTCTAGAGTGTCTGATCAATCTGATCTATGAAATGCAAATGAAATCTTCATCGGCCTCTTTTTTTGCTGGTACTCTTCTGGTACTTATAGTGTTATACTTCATATTAATAACATTCCTAACCTATACCTCCTATACGTATATATGGTACGGGTATCCCAATGGTATCACCATTTACCTGGGTTTGGGAAGGCTGGTTTTGAGTTCTCATTGAATGTACTAGTTACTCATAACTCTTACTTTATCACAATATTTCTGAACTGCTTATGTATTGTATCAATATGAATGTTTGCATGGAATTCTAGAAACATTTTTTTTGTCCATAGTTTTGCCTCGGCACAATCCAACGCTTGATTGCGCAGCAGGGCATAGACGCAAAGGGAGCTAGGCATGTGGTGGACTGTCTTTACAACCTTGGCCAGTCCGGAGTTCTGGAGCTGAAGCTCCTCCAAACAGCTGCTCTTTTGATGACCACATCGGACCTGGTGCATGGCGACACGCTGGCGAGGGTAAATGTTTACTGTACTCATAAAGTTGTATCCGAAATTAATGTCCATTGTCGGAAGACCAAATAAAGGATGTAAAGATTTTGTGCTGGGTCATATACGTAACTGGTGAGGGAGTGATTATTGGCTAATACAATTGTGAGGGACTCGGCGGGATGATTTATGTACAGACTCGTTAAGGATGAATTGGTTTTATGTGACATGCTAAAGACACAAAATTGTAAGGTGTTGTTGTTCACAGACAATGGTGCTGTGCATGAAGATGGTGCCGAGCACGGAGACCCGTGACGTCAGCACGAGTCACGCCGCCGCGGCCACAGTGAGGCAACTGGTGGCGCTGGTCTTTGAGAGAGCCCTCGCTGAAGCTGAAGGTATGTGGAAATCTTAATCTATACAAAGAAATATAACATATCAAAATGTTTTTTTTTTGTAAATGCATAGGAAAGAAATTCACCATTTATTCTGTATTTTTGTGTGTGTATCTTTGTAATGAATAAACTCAAAAACTACTGTGCCGATTTCAAAAATTATTTCTCCATTGGAAATCTACATTCACCCTGAGTGACATAGGCTATAGTTACTGCTAGAAAAGATTATGAAATTATACGCGGGAAAAACCGCGGATCACAGCTAGTCTACTCTAAATCATGTGTTGATTGCGAAGACCATCATGTTGCTACCTGCCTAGGAGTCAGGTCATGTTTGGTTATATTGTTTTTATTTATCCATTAGTGTAAGTTTTAGTTTTTCTCTTGTTAAACTCCGTTTGTATTCATGTCCTCTAATAAATTATTATTATAAAGTACATATGGTACTGATAAAAACAACAAAATTGATAAAACCTTTGTCAGTCTGTCTGCTCGCTTGTTCCGGCTAATCTCCAAAACTTTTGCAGATAGCTGGTACCATAATTTAGTGGTGACTGTTTATTGGAACTCCCTAATCTCAGCTACATCTAAAGCGTATTAATAAAATATCTTGCATTAGACAACCCCACAACCCAAGGGAGTGGAGAAGTCCAATTTATTTTCGCCGAAACTGCTGGGCATCGCTAGTTAAAATGTATATAAGGAGCCGAATTGACTTTTATCTATAAACTTACACAGATTATTATCAATATGATAATCTGTACAATATAATTTAATACATTACCAACTATCAATGTTTTCAATTACTTTTTTATGTCAAATCATCTTGTAAATAGATAGTGTCTTAGGCTGTGTGTGGTTACACCTATGCCTGGATTTAAGGGGTGTCGAGAAGATATAGTTTTTAAAATTTTATTTATATAACGATCTGCTATCACACTGGAACATTACCTCCAGCCCAACTCCCTTGCTCGCGATCCAGCAACGCCCTAAGCCGAGGTTCGTACCCCACAGGGGGTGCCCTTAGCTGTGTTGCTTAGAAATAAAGTGCCTGGCTGGAGGCCTAGGTCTCGCCATTGACCGGTTAAGTAGCCAAAATTCCCGGAACTCAAGCTACGAGAGACAGTACAAAAAAAAACTGGAACATTAACTAGTAGGTTTGTTGAGATTTGGCTTGACATGCTCGGCATGTGTCTTGTGTCTCAACCTACTTTACTTTATAAGAACTTAAGTATGTCCTGGGCCTTTTCCGTTTCAGTCTAGTTGTGGTCTGGTTCTTCCATTAAACCCTTACTGAGAGGTTCGGGTGGTTTATGATTCTTCCTTTGTAGGTTTTTTAGTCGTAGGTTCTTGTCTTACAATGTGGAAATGTAGGTCTTGATGTAACATTTCATTTGTGACGTACTAGGGATACATAGATAGATATAGAGAGAGTTTAACATACTTATCCTTATATGGAGTCAGTGTATGACAACCTTTCAATTTGAATTAAGAACGAAAGACGTCTTACTGGTATGACCACCCTCAGGCCATCCGTTGCAAAATAAAGCGTTGTTTGAACAGTAACTGTAATTGGGATTCCAGGTAGTCTGAAAGTGAACCCAGCTGACGTGAGGAACCAAGCTAACAGCAAAGCGCCCAAGGAGCTCAAGCCTTGCGCTATTGATGCTTACCTTATCTTGCAGGTAATTTACACATTTGTTTTAACACACTACAAGTTTTAATCCGTGCTTGAGTAACGGCGATGGACTCGCCATCTGTCTTGTTGGTATCTAAATATATCCTTTTATGGAAAGTGATTGTGTGGGTAGTACCGACACACGTCTGCCTACCCTTGTGGCAAGGTGTGAAAAAATATAATTTTGATAGATTTTTGCCCATGAAAAACTAATGGTCTGTAATTTTTTTCGACATAAAATAAACAAAAATACAACCATTCCATTAAGAAAGTAACCCGGTAGTGTATGGTTCCATTGCCTCCTAGTTACGCCATCTAGTGACGAGATATAGAACTAAACTTTTTAACGGATCCAGAGCCACTATGATGAGATACATTTTGATGTTTCTCAATATTATTTTAAGGACATTATCCAGTTGATAAATGGCGACGCGGCTCATTGGTTGGTGGGAATATCCGACGTCCCCAAAACATTTGGCCTGGAGCTTCTGGACACAGTACTCACTGACTTCTCGCCAGTGTTTTTCAAGGTATGTTAGTCCCCCCCCCCCGTCCGTATATCCATAGTCCGTATACAGGACGCTACATGTCCATCCTCCTAATATTTATTTTATTTTATTTAATACCTTGGGAACACTCCAAACACATTAAGCAAAGCTTATCGTTGCCTAGTTACTATAACACATTATGGTAACTAGGCAACGATATATTTACTTAAATACTTAGAAATATATATAGATACTTAAGATATCTAAGACTTAGGTACAGTAGCGGGAATCGAACCCGCGACCTCAAGTGGCGCAGGAGCTCTAAACACGAGACCAGACGGCCGTCATTTGTTTTTTATTTATTTATGAGAAACACTGAATACAACCGACAATGTGATCGACAGTTACAAAATATTTTGTAATTTTATAAATACGAGTCATACGAGAAATTTGTCAGGATGTTTGCTCCGGAATTGGAACGAAATTAGGCATTCAGATTTCAGGATATTCTACAAACGAAATACGTTTAACGTGGGCGAAACCGCGAGGCTCTGCTTGTGTAGCTATATTTCTGCTATGACGTAGTCTTTGTCAATTAATTTAATGTTCTATTTTCTAGATCGCAGAGTTCAGATTCCTACTGAAGGAGCATGTGTGTGCGTTGATCATAAGGCTGTTTTCTCCAAATGTGAAGTACAGGTACATTGGTCAGATTTTCAAAGCTTTTCTTTGTACTACTAAGGTGACAAAAGAGCGTCTGATGTTGAGCGAGTGGTACCACTGGTGTGACAACCGTAAGGTAATGCCTTACCATCTGTTAACTGTATGCTTGTTCCCCAAATTTGTGCGATAAAGAAATCCGCATGTAGATTTGATGTGAACTGCTAGAAGCGGGTTCAGTTCCTAATATTGCCAGCACAGCAACTCATCATAAGCTAGCGACACACGGGTGATATTGGAAGTCTGTTGCGTCAATAAGCCTCGGTAACCGCTGACCATCAGGTGGGCCGTTTAACGCGACGGCGTGTCACCTTTGTATTATAAAATAATTATTTCCAGATTCATCTGTTGAATTTTAAATTGCATCTGTGTTAAATTCATATTCATTCACATGATTAGGGACTGTCCCTTGGGTAAGATACAATATTGGAGTATACATTCAAATCTTCCTCACTCTTCATTTCTCTTCTATTGGTACATGAAAATCCGTAATTTTTTTTTTAGTTTTCCATTAAAGGCTGATTTACACAGGGTCAGTAACTGACTAAAAATTCGAGGCAAGTCAGTGCTGACCCGAAAAAAACCTGTGTAAACTGATTTGAAGTCAGTACAGTGGTTTGTAGTCAGTTACTGACCCTGTGTAAATCGGCCTTTACAGACAGATGGAGGAAACAGAGAAACGGAGAGGAGCTTTCAACTTACTAATATAATGTAGTATGTTAGTTCCTCTTTGACGCCAAAACTACTGAACAGGATTGCATTGACAGGTTTAGACAGAACTAGTGCTCCGCTCTGTCTTCCTACCCCGTTGGGGGATGGGCGTGGTGATGATGATGATGATGATGAGTGCCCTGTTCCGTGTGTCAGGGCCGCGTTCACGGCGGCGCACATCCCGGGCGCCGCGGGCCCGCCGGCGGAGCGCCCGCACTTCCCCGTCACCATGCGCCTGCTGCGGCTGGTCTCCATCATCGTGCACAAGTACTACCAGCTGCTGGTGAGTGGCGACAGCCTGCGATACCAGCGCGAGTGCCTATAGGCGGCCGTAGCCGCTTACCATCAGGCTCACCGCAATTCGTTCATTTATTTCATTCGTTAGCACGGCATGTTAATTTATGCTAATTTTAATGTAGGCTTATAAAATATATATTCATATATATATTTGATTAAAATAAAATATATATTCATATATATATTTTGTTTTATCTTCATATATTTTTGTGGAATACCCGAACCTGTGATAAAAAAATGATTACGTTGATATTTATATAATAATTAAACATAACATTTATTATTAATTAAGAGAGGTAGGGCATAACGGGTTTCCCGTTCGAATTTGTATCTGCCCGACTGGGGCAGGACCTCCACCTTATAGAAGTCCGTAGCCAAATAACACAATATATTGTGTTGTGTTCCTACGTGGTGAATAAGGTTTCCAGTAATGAGCTCCTTGGGGAGGGGGGAGGATTGTTACATTGTGTTCGAAGCAGAGGCATTAAACCCATTATGCTGCCAACACACTATAAGTCTCCGAACACCGAGTGGCAACGCGCAAGTGATACTTCGGTATTGTAAGCGTAAATACGCAGCGGTAACCGTTTTCCATCGGGTGGGCCGTATGCTTGTTTGCCACTTTTGTTGTATAAAAAATAAATTATATATCCTCACGCCTTCCCACAAGGGTCCCCTAAGGGGTAGGCAGAGGTGTATAGGTAGTACCCAAGTTGACATTTATGTATTATAAATAGCTTATGAACACAAATAATGTACACGGCTCTTATACTATAATGGACCTACATTATAATCCATTCATGTATGACGCTGAACCCTGGCTCTTGTACTATAATTTTGTTTATTCGATAGGTGACAGAGTGTGAAATATTCCTGTCGCTCACCATAAAGTTCCTGGACCCCGACAAGCCGATGTGGCAGAGAGCGTTAGCGCTGGAAGTGCTTCACAAAATGACCTTACAGCCAAGTAAGTGCAACATACATACACTTTGCGGTCGAAATTAGGGTATAAATTATATTAAGATTTTATTTAATAAGTTTGAATTTTAGTGTATATCATATTGTTGATTTTATATAATATATCCTCACGCCTTCCCACAAGGGTCCTCGAAGGGGTATGCAGAGGTGTATATGTAATACCAACACACCCACTTCCCGCCAGAGGTATATTAGGTGCCAACGTGACAGATGGCGAGTCCATCGCCGTTACTCTAGCACGACTATACATACGCCTTTTGAATTTCTTCTCAGACGTATGCAGGTTTCCTCTCGATGTTTTCCTTCACCGTAAAGCTCGTGGTGTGACTAATCACTACTAAAGAGGAAAGATTTGTAGTTTTGTGTGTGTATGTTTGTAATGAATAAACTCAAAAACTACTGAGCCGATTACAAAAATTCTTTCACCACTGGAAAGCTACATTCACCCTGAGTGACATGGCTATATTTTCTTTTATAAAAATCTTATGTCTACCCGTGCGAAGCCGGGCCGGGCCGCTAGTGAAAAATAAAGTCCCCAAGCTAAGTCTCGGTTGGTCACACCCGCAGACCTCCTGCAGGCGTTCTGCGAGTGCTACGACATGAAGCCCCACGCCACCAATATATTCCAAGACATCGTGAACGCGCTCGGCGCCTATGTGCAGAGTCTGTTCGTCGTCTCCAACATCAACACGCCGGCTGGTAAGTGGACATTGGTTCGAACCCCTTAATTATAATGTATATTGATCTCTTTAATAATATATCGCCACACCTTCCCACAAGGATCTATAGGCATATAGGTAGGTATATTGGTAGTACTCACAAACTAACTTTCCACTATAGTTATCTTAATATATATAAATTACGTGTCACGTTGTTTGTCCGCGATGCGCTCCTAAACTACTTAACCGATTTCAATCAAATTTGCACTGTGTGCAGTGTGATCCAACTTAAAAGATATATCGGTATCGGTATCGTTACATCCCTAATATATATATATATATATATATATATTCATATGCATGTAGTAAAAAGCGGTTACTTCAATATTACAAACAAGACACTCCAATTTTATTTATATGTATTTTATTTATATATGGTAGAAAATGATTTTTAAATTTCGAGATTAATAATTTTAATCCTCCCATGGCTACGCAGCATCTCCATCCATTTCGTAATCTATTTCAAGAGGCAGAACCGCATCTAAATCTTGAGGTCTCTCTTTATATACATCAGAATACATTTCGTCTATTGGTACTGCTTCCTCTTCCAACAAAAGAGTTAGTCTGTCGCTAACATTATCTACGTCTTGTCCATCTAGAGTTACGTTGTCTATTGCCCCGTTGGGCACTTTCGTGTCTATGAAAACGTAGTCTAAATCTGCGCGGCGACTGGAGTTATCTGCGGAGTTTATTTATTATACTAAAAATATAAAAGTTTGAAGCCGTGGTGGCCGAGTGGTTTGAGTTGCTCGTTCGAATCCGACTGTACCAATGAGTTTTTCAGAACTTAAGTGAAGGAAAACATCGAGGGGAAACCTGCATACGTCTGAGAAGCAATTCAAAGGCGTAGGTATGTATAGTCGTGCTTGAGTAACGGTGATGGACTCGCCATCTGTCACGTTGGCACCCAAAATATATCTCTGGCGGATAGTGGGTGTGTGGGTATTACCTATACACCTCTGTTTACCCCTTCGGGAACCCTTGTAGGAAAGCGTATATATATAGGCGAATATTTACGTTACTCTTTTCCCTGGAGATATATTTAGTTGCTAGCGTGACAGATGCCAGGTCAGTTGTCAGCTGTTAGCGCGTTGTGTTAGCGCTAACTAGCTAGCGCTAGCTAGTTGTCAGTTGTCGCCTCTCACTTGACAATACTTCTATATATACTTAATACAATCTATGCGTGTGGCATCACCTGGCAATTATTTTTTAATTTTTTTTTTAATTTAAACCAAAATCAAAATCTTTTTATTTCACATAGGCCCAGGTGGGCACTTATAAAACATCGAAAAAGAAGCACGGTTCGAGTTGGTCGCTTCCATGGAGAAGAACCGGCAAGAAACACCATGGTTACTCTTAACCAGCGGATACCCGGCGTGTGCTACTACGCCCAAAAGAAAACTTTTCAAATGATTGCTTGCTTGGGCGAGGCTTGGGGGACCTACCTGTGTTACCAGCAACTGTCACATTACTCCCGTACATCAGTATTTGCATGTATAGCTTGATGATCACCCCACACGTGGCCATACAATTCTGGTACGAAGGGAACCGGTTAGAACGATAAGACGCCAGACATCCGAGACGTTCCCTGTTTTAATAGGTATAAAGTTTTATACAGCGATGGCGGCGGTAACCGCTTACCATCCGGTCTTCATGGCTGTTTTCACCAGTGTCGTAATTAGATGCCAGCGGTGCCAATGGTGAAGTGAACGGAAATGGAAGTGGAAGTGAAGGGCAGAAATCACCAAGGCAGGGCAACATATTATATGATAATATGTATGTGTATTGTATTATTCTATTTTTACGAGTGATAGGAAGAACTAAGTATATGAATAGCATTGAGAATATATATATAAAAGACAGATGTCTATAAGTCTAGAGAACAGGCGCTCTTCGCTCACTACTCTGCTTATCCTTTGAGGAACTCGGCGTGATGAACCGGTTAAGACCAGAAATCTTTTCAAAGGCGCAGCTATAGAAGCTCGCACTGGGCTAATTTAGTGCTCGTTACGACTCTATAGATAGTGCCATCCACGAAGATGCACCACAGCAATTTGTAGCCGAGGGGATCGCGGAGTGCGGGGAGTATGACCCAACTCTATTAATTGTAGTGTGCGTGTGCACTCATAGGTAATCAGTGTGTACCGACAATACTTAAACATTAGTGGAAGGTTGCACGTTTACATAAGGAAGAATAGTGGGGCGTGTCTTTGTGGATGGCACTATCTATACTGCCGACTCCTAATGCATGAAACTGCGGTAAGCGGGTGCCCGCACGATCCCTGGCAAACGGGTTGTCATTTGTCTCTTTAAATATCGTTCAAATGTAACTAACGATATTGCATAATCCGGACTTGCATTGAACCACGGCGATTGCGTGGACGCGTGACGTCACCAGGCGCGACGGCAGACAGACGCGGGCTAACACAGGCCTAAGATTTTTAGTAGAATGATCAACTCACGTGCAGTTCTGTATGTGGAACATGAAATACCACACAGGCTGGACCCGGTCGATGCACGCGCCCGGCGTGAACCTGCGCGTGCACCGCATGGCTTCCAAAGGCAACCCTCTCTCCTCTCCATATTCTTCGATTCTATCTAAACTCAGTGTGTTAGGTACATGGAGATATAAATACATATATGATATTGTATTGCGTGTTATTGATATATAGATTAAGTTATGTTTATCTATATCTATACTATAAAATTATAAAGAGGAAAGATTTGTGTGTGTGTATGTTTGAAATGAATAAACTCAAAAACTACTGTACCAATTTCAAAAATTCTTTACATACATACATATCATTACGCCGAGACCCAACGGGGTAGGCAGAGAGTATAGACCGCCAGTTCTCTCTAGACTTGCATACCTCTTTAGCTTCGTCCACATTCATCAGTCCTTCCTCTGTCCTTCACAGTATTTAGTTCAGAAAAACTTCAGTCGGTGTTCGAACTTGCAATCACTGCCATGTGACTAGTTAAACCACTGGGCTAAATGATTAGATGAAGGTTCTATCCAGTCAACTTACGTGCTAAGCCTTCATCTTGGAACTCCAACATCGTACTTACACGTACAACCGCAATTATATAAAATATACACGTAGTACATTTTGTGATTTTAAACATAATTGGCGTCTCGGCGTGGCTCACTTGAAAATATTACAAGCTTATTGAAGCAAGTCAATTGAACTTTTGAAGCCTTCGTGTCGTATTTATTTATTATTGAGTTATTTTTTTTATCGATTTACAAACTGTACCCCGCGGTTGCACTTGCACAAATTTGTTTTTGTTTTTGGTAGGTTTTCTTCTGTGATAAGGCATATCCAATTATTTATTACCAAATATATATGTATGCACAAGCTGACAGCCATATAGCCACAAACAGCTAAAATTCCGTTCAGAAGTTTTTGCATGAAATAGCAACAAACATCCTCACAAAACGCATTTAATATATATTAATATTATAAACATAAATATCCTCATATATTTATGTATTATATTATTGTATATTAATATTATAAGGAGGATAGATTTGTATGGAAGTGTGTTTGTAAGGAATTGGCTCAAAAAGTACTAGACCGATTTTAAAAATACTTTCACCCTTTGCTACATTATTACTGATTAATATAGACTATTTTTAATTGCAAGAAAAACATATTTTTTTGCCAAAATGTTTAAAAAATAAACGTGCACCCGTGCGAAGCCGGGACGGGCCGCTTTTATATTAGATAGATAGGAAAAGAAAAGGATGGTTGGATATCAATTGGCAAGTAACGCCATCTATTGGCGTTTTGCAGTATTAAAATGTGTAAGAGTTTGGTTGTAATACCACTCCCACTGTTAACGAGTGCCTCCTTACTGCGAACATATATATTTTTTGTATTTTTCCAATGTTGAAGGTGCATCGGGCATCCCGCAGCAATCAGGGTTCTACTGGAAGGGGGTTTGGCTGCCCCTATGTGTCGCCTTCGAGCCGGGCACCGCCAAATCTGTCTAGTGAGTACAGTCGACCTGTTTTTATAATAATAATATAATATAATATATCCTCACGCCTTCCCTTAGGCAGAGGTGTATAGGTAATACCCACACACCCACTTTCCGCCAGAGGTATATTAGGTGCCAACGTGACAGATGGCGAGTCCGTCGCCGTTACTCAAGCACGACTATACATACGCCTTTGAATTTCTTCTCAGACGTATGCAGGTTTCCTCTTGATGTTTTCCTTCACCGTAAAGCTCGTGGTGTGACTAATCACTGTACTTAAGTTTAGAAAAACTCATTGGTACAGTCGGGGTTCGAACTTGCCACCTTTGCGTCGCAGATAACTGCTCGAACCACTCGGCCACCACGGCTCGAAAAGCTGAAAGAAAACTAAGAAGTTATATTGTATAAAATAGTGTCTGACCGATTTGATCTCGGTAGTTGAAACGTGGTCTTTGGTCTTCCTTTGCGATACAAAGCGAAAGTGTATACCGCTTCTTGCGCATACTTTCGCATTGTATATATGTTTAGTGAATCTTTCTTTATTCATTCTTTCTATATGGCATATACCCTAATAGGACAACTTATTATTATTATTATTGTATATTTTTTTATGATTTTCCAGCTTAGAAATGCTAGACCGTACCGAAGCGCCGACAATACAAGATGGTTACGGCATATCAGTTGCCTACGCGTGTCTTATGGAGATCATTAGATCGATTGCCATCACCGTTGAGGGACCTGAATATTTCAGGTCAGTTTACTTATGGCTTAAAGGTTGCGAGGATATGGCCCACCGGAGTTGGGATCGATTGCATGTGTGGTTGGCACTCTTGAAATACATACATATCATCACGCCAAGTCCCTAACGGGGTAGGCAGAGAGTATATAAATACTAGTTGTCCCGCCCGGCTTGGCTCGGCTGAAAAAATACGATGGTGGCGCCACCTATCGGATCCAATTGTGAATCTAAACCATTCTCGTTGGATACGAGAATGGTTTAGATGGTCTGAAAAAACAGAAAATATTCACTGATATCGGTCCAGCCGCTTAGCAGTGACATACACATGTACAGAAGAAATATATATATATTGTTAGGAACCTAATGGCTCATGAATCATTGTAGTGGGGAGAGCCCTATAAAATAAGGCGCGCTTTCATTATTGAGGCACTTCTTTCTCTCACTCGCTCGCGAGCAGAAGCTCTGTTGGTTTGTGTATCGGTGTAATCTGTGAGTACTTATATTGTATCCGTATATGTTTGATTTGTTCTGGTCTTTGAATAATGTTAAGAGTGTAATCGTTAGTTTTAAGCAAACTTGTTTGTTAAATCTAACTAAACTATCTTGTATAAAAATAACCACTTTCATTACGATTTGTGTTTCGTTTGTTTATGTTTTTTTTTTAAGTTAAACCATTTCTGATTCCTAACATATATATATATATATATATATATATATATATATGTGAGGTTATAAAGACGCAAAGTTTGTTTGAAAGTTTTTTTGGCTTTTCTTAGGAACTAATATTCTTATTAAAATTGCGTGTTTATTGAGTAAAGTTGCCTATCCTGTCATTGTGCTACCATCTAAGAGGGCGGATTTGTTAAATTAATCGCAGATGGAACTGCGGGGCACAGCTAGTAAGATAAATACAAAGAAAAAATGCTTTTAAAACTATGGGATTCAAGACTAGTTTCTCTATATTGTGTATTTTTGTAACAGGTTACAAGAACTGTACGACGACGTGCAGAGCGATTCAGACGACAAAGAAATTAACTCCAACAAAGATGGCGCCACTGAAAAAGGTTTGCATGATTTCCCATCAACTATACCAGACCAGCCCAGCTCCCTAGCTCCCGAACGATCTAAGCCGAGGTTTGACCCCACGGGGTTTCTCTATATTGCTGTGCTTGCCCCCTTAGCTGTGTTTGCTTAGCACCTAAAAAGTCCTTGACTCTTTGTCTTGGCATTGTTCAGTTAAGTAGCAAAAGTTATAACTTAACGCCTTCCCACAAGGGTCCCCGAAGAGGTAGACAAAGGTGCACACGTAGTATCCTTTTTAAGTGCCAACGTGACAGATGGCGAGTCCATCGCCATTACTCAACTCCGACTTTACATACGCCTTTTGAATATCTTCCCAAACGTATGCAGATTTCCTCTCGATTTTTTCCTTCACCATAAAGCTCATGGTGTGACAAATCACTGTACTCAATGGGGTGGGGGTTGATCTAATATATTTATGTTATGTGACAGAAGGTGAAGGCAAACGTGACCCTGGGCAGGTAACGAATAACGGCCACAATGGCGAAGCAGACCAGAACTCCAACTTGGTTCAGAAGATAGAGGAAGTTGAAGACAAGGAGATGCAGTTGAGGCTGCAGGTCGGTTGAACAACATATTTTGACGTTGAGAGATTATTGACGCGCCACCACGCCGAGTCGCTAACGGGGTAGGGGGAGAGTATAGAGAGCCAGTTCTCTCTAGACTCTTAGTAAAAAAAATAAAAAATGTGAAAGCTTGGTCACTGTTTGAACCGTGCCGAGTGGCTTGAGTATGCTTGCGATAGCAAGTTCGAACTCGGCGGTCGTTACCAATAAGATTTTTCCGATTTGTACATAGTACATACATATCATCACGCCAAGTCCCTAACGGGGTAGGCAGAGAGTATAGAGCGCCAGTTCTCTCTAGACTTACATACCTCTTTCGCTCGATTTGTTTTTTTATTATATTCGTTAACACTCATGTTGTCGTGGTGTTAGGTGTCATCCAACAACACTTAGATAACGGTGCGTAACATACCTTAAAAAATTTCACGGGTCAACGACCCTTCGATGAAGGCAAGACCTACAATTACATCACGAATAATCCCAAACGGCACTTGATCATAACAAGTAAAAAAAACACATTGGTTATTTAATGGCCAAAAGTGGTCATTTCGGCTATTGTGTTATTTTTGTTACAAAGGAGTGGTAAACAAGCATACGGCCCACCCGATGGAAAACGGTTACCGCAACAAAACAATGTAACCAAATAAACATTTTATCATTTTTGTATCAATATAACAAACAACAATAAGGATAACAACGGGGGATGATTTTATTACAGATTCTTTTGTGCTTCTAAAAAAATTTCTCCTTCCGAAAAAATAACCATGTTTAACAGAATAGTGGTGATTAGTACATCGTCTATTGTAGTTTATGGTGTCCAACAATTTAGTATTTCATCATTGCAGCTGCTCAAGTCATCTTGGTGTGGCCTCGTGTGGGGTCTGTCGGTGTTGGCCGAGGCCAGCATCGGGGAGCTGGAGAACATTCTCCGCGCCATTCAGACCCTCGCCAGGGTCAGCGGGAAGGTAATGTAATAGAGGTAACATAGACTAGATTGTCAGGTGACAGATGTCACCTGACAGGTCGATGTAAGTACGCCCCCGCCCGGCTTGAGGCAGAGCTAGTTAGAATATAATATATTAAAATAACTATCAAGTATACTAATAAAATATTATTAAGACAGAATGAAACAAGATATTATTTATTTAAATACAACAACAATACAGGTAATGCCACTTATTCATATGTGTGCGTCTTATACAATGTGTGCGACACGACGTACAACTACTGCAGGCATATTTTGCACTGGCTGTGTGGGTGTTGCCTATACACCTCTACCTACCCCTTCGGGGACCCTTGTGGGAAGGCGTGAGGATATATTATTATTATTATTACTACATATTTTTTATGTTCCTTTTATAATTAACATTAAATAACGAAGGAGATCAGTCGATTCTAAATTGAACTTTGCTAGTAATTAAAGTCGGTTAACATTTTAAGTTCCAATTTCAAAAGTCTTATACATTTCAAAGAGTTCAACATTCCTAAACGTCTGTTTGTTTTGTTCATAAAAAATTTTTTGTCCTAACGCCTTCCCACAAGGGTCCCCGAAGGGGTAGGCAGAGGTGTATGGGTAATACCCACACACCCACTTTCCGCCAGAGGTATATTAGGTGCCAACGTGACAGATGGCGAGTCCATCGCCGTTACTCAAGCACGTCTATACATACGCCTTTGAATTTCTTCTCAGTCGTATGCAGGTTTCCTCACGATGTTTTCCTTCACCGTAAAGCTCGTGGTGTGACTAATCACTGTACTTAAGTTCAGAAAAACTCATTGGTACAGTTGGGATTCGAACTTGCGACCTTTGCGTCGCAGGCAACTGCTCGAACCACTCGGCCACCACGGCATTTTTTGTAGTAGTAAAATTGTTTGTAGATTCTTTATTTTTATCGTGTGAGATTGTGTTATATAATATGCACTTAGCATAGCATGGCATCTCAGACGACTCGATCTCAGTTCAGTTATTAATCACGCCAAGGGCAAGAGAAAAAATATTTCCTCATTTGCACCGACTCGTAATTCAGCGACGCTCGTTGTACACCGCAGCGTAACAGTGTGTGTGTGTGCGTGTGTGAGGTGGGGCACGAGGTGGGGCGCGACGCGTGCGTGAGCGCGCTGTGTCGTGCGGCGCTGCCGGCGCAGTACTGCGTGCCGGCGCTGGGCG
This sequence comes from Drepana arcuata, assembly GCA_016069955.1. NCBI lineage: Eukaryota > Metazoa > Arthropoda > Insecta > Lepidoptera > Drepanidae > Drepana > Drepana arcuata. The sequence goes on along the minus strand of JACCPG010009791.1, from coordinate 10,230 downwards.
CGCTGCCGTGCCCGTGGCGCCGCGAGCCCGCGCCGGCGCCCGACCCCGACTACCGCCACCAGGTGGTCTGGGTCGGCACGCCGCTGCCCTCCGCCTCGCTGCCCACCGGTCAGTGCCTACCGCAGCCTTTAGCGACATCTGCTCTCCGCCGTTGGACTTCTTCAATTTTGTCGTGAGCAGAGCCGTGTCGAGTTGCCTGCAACTGAAATGTTGCGAGCTCAAATCCCGATTATTCATTTATTTATTTATTAAAACTTCCTTCAAAACATTTTACTAAGGCGAACTTAATGCCGAAGGCATTCTCTACCAGTTAACCTTTGGGTGATGCAGAGATAGGCATGGCAGGCTATAAAAGAAATAAATAGTTGGGAAATATAAACATACATTCTTTATATATTATTATAATATACTATGCAATATAATATGTAATAATATCATACATCTAATTATATAATAGATAATGTATAATAAATAAATACGAATAAAATTATGTGATTCTTCCTGAACTTATGAAAGATTAATCACATCATGAGCTTTGCGGTAAAGGAAAACGTCGAGATGCAACCCTTATACGTTTGAGAAGAAAGGAAACAGGGCGTATTTGTAGTCGTGCTTCAGTCGCGCACTACACAACTCTGCCTATCCCTGCAGGGACCAGCTCATAATGTATATCTGTGCCAAACCTCATCCAATTCCGTTTAGTAGTTTATGCAAAAAGAAGAACAAACGTCCCAACACTTGCATTTTTAATATAAGTAGTATAGTTCTGCCCCTTCCCCTCTCAGTGGCCTGCAGAGACCTCTTCACTTACTGATCTTCCCATTGGAACATGTGATAATCCAGTGTTAAATGCAAAGGTCAACAACAATCGTTCGTGATGGTGACCTCCCGCCACGTGACCGCCATGAAGGCCCTCCTGTGCGCCGCGCAGAGGGACGGCGACACCATCCAACAAGCGTGGCTGCCAGTCTTGACCACATTGCAGCATCTCGTGAGTGAATTACATATCATCCCTAACCCAAATAATAATAATATAATAATAAATACCTGGGACAATTCCACACAAATTGACCTAGTCCCAAATTAAGCAAAGCTTGTGTTATGGTAACTAGACAACGATATATTTACTTATATAGATAGATATATACACAAATACATAGGACATCCAAGACTTAGGTACAAATACTCGTGTTCATCACACAAATATTTGCCCTCAGCGGGATTCGAATCCGCGACCTCTAGTTTCGCAGTCAGGAGCTCTAACCACTAGACCAGACGGACGTCAATAAGACCCTAACAAAGCCAAAAAAAGGCCATAATATATGTATGTACAAGCCTATTGACCTATCTTTTGTCGCGATCAGCATTTTCCCTACAATGCAATAAAATCGAATCCCGACTGTACCAATGAGTTTTTCTGAACTTAAGTACAGTGATTAGTCACACCACGAGCTTTACGGTGAAGGAAAACATCGAGAGGAAACCTGCATACGTCTGAGAAGAAATTCAAGGCGTATGTATAGTCGTGCTTGAGTAACGGCGATGGACTCGCCATCTTTCACGTTGGCACCTAATATACCTCTGGCGGAAAGTGGGTGTGTGGGTATTACCTATACACCTCTGCCTACCCCTTCGGGGACCCTTGTGGGAAGGCGTGAGGATATATTATATTATAATGTTCACTTTCAGCAAGCGTATCGTGTACTCGCAATCATTAATACATCATATCAATATTCAGATAATAAATCAGTTTTCAGTTAGCCCTCGTATCATTACAAATAAGTGTACCTAACCCGTACAATATAGATAGTGCTATCCACGAAGATTCGCCCCACTATTCTTCCTTATAGTTTACAGTGTAGGTGTGCAACCTTCCACTAATGAATGGCAATGAATTGCTCCTCTGGTAAAGAGTTTATATATGTAACTACCCCTACGTAAAAGGGAACAAATGTTAAAAAAGAAAACCGGGGAGTTTGTTTCGCCGTTTCTTCTCCTGGCAGGTACTTTTTTTCTTGGAAACGGTGGTAAACTTTAGTTGATATCAAATATGTGACGTTCAATAAGTGCTCCCTGTGTCCCTTACGTTGAATAAAATACTTTTATTTTGATTTTGAATGTTTGAGTATTATACCTTTACCTTTTATAATTAATACCTTTACTAATCAGTGTGTAATCACACTGATTAGTATTAATTGTCTATTAATATTATTAATACTACGAGTCATACTCCCCGCATCCCGCGACCCCCTCGACTAGAAACTGGCGTCTGCGTACATATGCGTTACAATTGCGTTTCTTAAACGAACTTGCGATATAGAGAACTGATTATCGATTTTAAAGCTTAAATAACATGCTTAACTTAATGTTGCAATGGATTGTATCTTTTTAACCGACTACAAAAAAGGAGGAGGTTTCTCAATTCGACCTTTTTTAATACATAATAAACTGAACTCGAGATCTCATCTAGTTTATTACGGCTGTCATTATTTTATTAATGGTTAAGTAAATGTATATTTACATACATACATATCATCACGCCGAGTCCCTAGCGGGGTAGGCAGAGAAAATAGAGCGCCAGTTCTCTCTAGACTTACATACCTCTTTCTCATTCCTATAAATGTATATGGGTGTTAAAAATATTATTATGGATTGTTTTATGGTACTAGGTATGGATTCTAGGCCTGAAGCCTTCAACCGGCGGAAGTATGAAGGCTAGCCGCGCGAGCGCAGACGCCAACGCAGTCATGAGCACATCCGCTGTCATGGCCGATTTGCCCGGTAAGTTTTAATGAGATTTATATTATTATTTAATCTCTTATTATAATATGGTAACATTGGCGACTACAAAAATAAAAAAAAAATTAATTTGTAGACATTTACAAAGAAATTCATTTGTAGTTACTATCATAGACATACACGTAGCAAGTCTTGTGTATCGCGCGTGATTGGTGCATAGTGGACCAATCGGAACGCCGAACGTGGTAACTGTATCGAATGGACTCTCGTCTCATGAAAAGAAATCCATTGAATTATGATTTTAAATTAAGAATGATACATTTGTGAAAACCGAAAGGTTCATTGATTCAATGTCAACTGCAAGATTAACTACGAAACACTCTTCAATTTTGGCCTTTATAGGGCCAGTTACTTTAATAAGATTAAATAATACCTTCAGAGAAACAATGTCAAGAAAAATAGGAAGGTTTGGTCGTTAAAAGTTAAGTTAATAAGCAGTTAAGTTGATACTAGACTTATTAGTATGAATTTAACATTTTTGTGTTTCGTTCATGTGTTGCCATTACAGTTGAGAGCTTAATATATGAGTGTATGTTATGGCCAAAGTTCTACGGTTTATTTGTCTTGGTAAAAATGATGATGACGCGATGAGCGCGATAAGTAATGAACGGATTTCGATGCCTATTTTTATTTTTATATTTTACCACAATGGTTATCGCCGTCCATGGACGCTTGCAACACCAAATGTATCGCCCGCGCGGCGTCTTATAGGAATCCCCACCATATACACTTCTCATCAGAAAAATCGAAACACCTATCAAGTTTAATGTTTTTTTAGGAGTTTTATCAGAAAAATGTGTATATCTTACTTATCTTATCTTACTTCTTACTAATATTATAAATGTCAAAGTTTGTAAGTTTTGATGTTTGCGGTTCTTTCACGGCCAAACGGCTGAACCGATTTGGCTGAAAGTTGAAATGGTGATAGCTTATACCTAGGAATATGACATAGGCTACTTTTTTTTGTCCTGAAAATTTCAAAGTTATTATATTATAATGTATGATGTTTTTTCACGGCATAGCGGCTGAACCGATTCTAGCAGGAAAATTTCCAAAGCTACTTTTTCGAGCTCCACGCGGGTGAAGCCGCGGGCATAAGCTAGTTTAGGAATATATGTCAAATGTCGTTTTGATAGTTAATAATATGAAGTATACACATATTTTTGTGATAATCCTTAGAAAACAAACTTGCAAGGTGTTCAGATTTTTTTGATGAGAAGTATATTTTTCGAGGTAGACTTATGTACGCTAGTGAAGCTTTATTTTATTTGCATCCTCTCATAGCCGGGCTGGTCCCTAGTATTAGTATATTTTGCGGCCATGTGTTCCAGGTCAGCAAGTTCCTGTCGCAGAGTCGCTCGGAGTCATGAGTGGTATACACGCACTTTACTTAAGCTGTGTGCACTTGGAACGTGGCTTTACGTGTAATATATACATGCGCGAGTAGGACTCATGCTCTCATGGTTCCGTACAAAGTTTAAAATTCCATAAAATTACATTAATTTGAAAAAAAATACAGATATATTCCTTACTTACTTGTACTGTAAGGGTTTTGCCTCTTGTCTCTATAAGTTTTGAGAAATGCGCGTATATTTTGAACGTATTGACTTACATTTTCCACAGACAAGGTTCCCCAGACCTAACTTTTTCAAATTTTTCGCCTTAAATTTGAACTTCATACTTTGTCTTTCTGTATCGTGGGTTTATTTTTATTATTTGACGTCCATTGTGATTCACTCGTTTCAGCATTGCGAAATTAATAAGGTACATCTATATGCATCCATCTAATAATTTTATTTATGTACCTAAGTTTGATCATTACAATCTGACAATATGTTCACTCACCCTAGTTCTGACGATATAAAATATTTATTAAAATTATATATGCGTAGATTTTAAGTACTTTTATATCCACGTATCCTCACGGAGTGACATAGTCGCTGTGCGACAAAACTCCTTTAATAAATAGAAAAAAAATACTTGTTTTCGCTTTAATTTGGGATAATCGAATTCACTTTTGATTATATACTTAAAAGAAATATTATATATATACTCACGCCTTCCCACAAGGGTCCCCGAAGGGGTAGGCAGAGGTGTATAGGTAATACCCACACACCCACTTTCCGCCAGAGGTATATTAGGTGCCAACGTGACAGATGGTGAGTCCATCGCCGTTACTCAAGCACGACTATACATACGCCTTTGAATTTCTTCTCAGACGTATGCAGGTTTCCTCTCGATGTTTTCCTTCACCGTAAAGCTCGTGGTGTGACTAATCACTGTACTTAAGTTCAGAGAAACTCATTGGTACAGTCGGGATTCGAACTTGCGACCTTTGCGTCGCAGGCAACTGCTCGAACCACTCGGCCACCACGGCTCAGGAAATATTATTTGTTTTAAGTGAGAGAACTCACCGATTGTCCAAACCACCGTCGCGTGTTTCCAATTGCACACAAGCACAAAAGCTTTTGTCCGTCTGCGCACTGTTTTGGAGCTTGCTGGCCCTGTATGCCTACACTCATACTGCACGCCCTGCGCTCATTGGCTACTACACTAAGCTTTAAATCTCGCATCAGGTGCTTCCTAACACGAGCGAGACATGTTATTACTACTGTCGCATTCCTCGCAAATCCACCGTCAACCAAACCGAGCAAATACACTATAATAACTTGATATACATCGCTGTATATACATATATATATATACAAATAGATCGAACCCGTATCCCTTTAGTTTTGCTGACAGAATCTCAAACCTCTCGGCAATCTGGCCGTCAAGAAGATCGTGATAATGTGTATTAATACACCTTCGATCCTTTCGACATGTTATCTATAAGATGCGTCACCACGTAGAACTTGCACCTGTCACGACATTTTAAGTCAAACATATTTCATGTCAAACAGACGTAATGGCGCGGTAGAGTTAAAGAGGTTTTCTTCACATGTATACAAACTGAACAATTGGTTTTCTATTTACATATATGCGTGTTGTACAAAGATTACTTTTGAAGAAACACGGAAAATTTCATTAAAATCGGTCCAGCCAATTATCTTCTTTATTCTCTAAAGGACGTACAGACAAACATGCATTTTTATATATAATATAACTATACGTATTTGTTTTATAGCTTTGTCAGCGATGCTGTCTCGCGTGTTTGAATCGTCGAAGAATTTAGATGACGTTGCTCTTCATCACCTCATCGACGCTCTGTGTAAATTGTCCAATGAAGCAATGGAGCTCGCGTATTCCAACAGGGTGAGTTATAATGAAATTAATATTTTTTTATACAACAAGAGTAGCAAACAAGCATACGGCCCACCTGGTGGGAAACGGTTACCGTAGCCTATTTACGCACACGATACCTAAGTATCACTTGCGCGTTGCTACTCTGTGTTTGAAGAGTTATAGTGTGTTGGCAGCATAAGGTTTAATCCCTCTGCTCCCCAAGGAGCTCATTACTGGAAACCTTATTCACCGCGTAGGAACACAACACAAACAATTGTGTTATTTGGCTACGGACTTCTATAAGGTGGAGGTCCTGCCCCAGTCGGGAAGCTCAAAATTCGAACGGGAAACCCGTTATGCCCTACCTCTCTTATATAAGGAAAATTAATATAAGGAATCCATACAAACTTGTACAAAAGACACTTCCATGTATTAAAACGTGTTTAGTTGTGTGTGTGCACAACAAGATACCCATCTATAAATAGTGGCATCCCCGAAGACGCGCCCCACTATTCTTTCTTATATAAGTGTGCAACCTTTCACTAATATTTGAGTATTATCGGTACACCGGTTCGGTACTAATTGACTCAGGTCATGTTCCCCGCAGCCTGCGACCTCTACTACGACTACAAATCAGTGGGACGCGTCGTTGTTGATGTCACTATCTATATTTACCCGTGTTGCCCGTTATGCCCGCGGCTTCGCCCGCGTGGAGTTCAAAAAAGTGACTGGAAATTTTCCTGCTAGAATCGGCTCAGCCGCTATGCTGTGATTTTCCAGGAATAAATAAAATGTTTGCCTATGACCTATTCCTAGGTATAAGCTATCACCATTTCAACTTTCAGCCAAATCGGTTCAGCCGTTTGACCGTGTAAAAACCGCAAACATCCAAACTTTCACATTTATAATATTAGTAAGAAGATTTAAAACGATTCTCCGTAAATGCAAAAAATCTATAGAATTTGAAATTGGTTGAACCAGCAAAACATATTTATATCATGTTCTTGCAAATAAAATATGTTTATGACAAATCAGTTTTTTTTTTAAACCATAGTTGATATAAATAACTGCATTCTAGCAACGAAAGTGACTTGTATTGTTTCAGGAGCCCTCATTGTTTGCAGTTGCAAAGTTGCTAGAGACTGGTTTGGCCAACATGCACCGGATAGAAGTGATGTGGAGGCCAATCACGAACCACCTTCTGGAAGTACGATATCATTTAATGTTACTCCATAGCCCAGCTATGCATCACAATAGATAGATTGCAAGTTCGAATCCCACCTGTACCAATGCGTTTTTTGACCTTAAGTGCAGTGAATTGTCACAGAGCTTTTCGTCGAATGATAAACTCTTGAGGAAACCTGCGTACGCTTGAGAAGTAATTCAAAGGCGTATGTATAGTCTTGCTTGAGTAATTGCGACGGACTCGCCATCCGTCACGTTGGGACCTAAAATACAATCTCCGGTGGAAAGTAGGTGTGTTACCTACACACCTCTGAGACATGTGTTCATTGCAGGTCTGTCAACACCCTCACATCCGCATGCGAGAGTGGGGGGTGGAAGCCATTACTTACTTGGTGCAGGCCGCCTTCCAGTATCACCACAACAATCCAGTTCTCGTTACAGAGGTGTGTTCACATTCTTTATTTGTCATTTTGCAAGTCATGTGTTTCTCGCTGACACCTATTCTTCGTATTAAGCACTGGGCTCTTGTCGTCGTTGCAATTACTTCCATTTGCTTCTGTCCAGCGCAAACTCTTTGACCTATAAGTCATAACATACACTTTGCCTAATTTTTGTCAAATGGGTTAGGCCAGGGAGCGACTTCTACTCGAGCCGCTGTCAGAGCTATGTGCTGTGCGCCACTGCGACGTGCGAGCGAGACAGCTGGAGTGCGCCGCGCGTCTGTTGCACTCGCGCGGCGACCAGCTCGGGGCCGCCTGGCCTCTTATGATGGAGATCATCTCCGCCATATCCTCACATCACAGGTTAATTTGGCACATTACGTTACATATACTTTAGCGAAACGAAAGTGGTATGTAAGTCTAGAGAGAACTGGCGCTCTACCCCGTTAGGGACTCGGCGTGATGATATAATGATGATGATATATATACGTAAGTATGGTTGTTGTACTTTTATTGTTTATTAAGGAACACAACATAACATAGCAGTCTTAGTAGCCGAGTGGTTTGAATAGTTGCCTGCGACACAAAGATCGCAAGTTCAAATACCGACTGTACAAATGAGTTCTTCTGAAATTAAGTACAGTGATTAGTCACACCACGAGCTTTACGGTGAAGGAAAACATGCGTTTTGCGTGATTGTTGGAGACATTATCGAGGCGAGAACAAAGGCCTTAAGCCATTTATTAGGTACTAAGCAAATACAGCTAACGGCCCGCCTGTTTTATGTATCCTTTGTATAGTAAGCAACGACCTATTGTCGGGCCTACGTTGTTCCCCCATACTTGGGTACTATTGCTGTAACGAAAAAAATATTGTATATGCCTAATGATTTGAAAAGAGTAACCATGGAGTTTCTTGCCGGTTCTCCTCCATGGAAGCGACCAACCCGAACCGTGCTACTTTTTCGACGTTTTATAAGTGCCCACCTGGGCCTATGTGAAATAAAAAGATTTTGATTTGATTGATTTGATTTGGTAGTCCCATAAGGGTAAAGCTCGTGGTGTGACTAATCACTGTACTTAAGTTCAGAAAAACTCATTGGTACAGTTGGGATTCGAACTTGCGACCTTTGCGTCGCAGGCAACTGCTCGAACCACTCGGCCACCACGGCTTACGTGTTGAATGTGGCGTACGGTATGTGTGCAGCGAGCAGCTGATCCGCGCGGCGTTCCAGTGCGCGCAGGTGGTGGCGGGCGACCTGCTGGGCTGCGCCGGCCCGCGCTGCCTGCGCCGCGTGCTCACGGCCGCCGCGGCCTTCGCGCACCAGACCAAGGAGCTCAATATCAGCCTCACGGCGGTCGGCCTCATGGTACGTGCCCCCCTGCCCCCCGCCCCCCGCCGCGAGGCCCGCGTGTGTAATGAGCCGTGTGTCCCCAGTGGAACATATCCGACTACCTGTACCACAACCGCGACAAGCTGGTGCTGGCGCTGGCCAGCGAGGCGGCCGTGTGCCCCGAGGTGCCCAACCACAAGGACCTGCCGCCGCTCGACAAGCTGTGGATGTGCCTCTACATCAGGCTCAGTGAGTGCGACACTCGACACACACATCAATAAACACACATACGTAAAATATATGTCTGGCGGAAGGTGGGTGTGTGGTTACTGCCTATACACCTCGGCCTACCCCTTCGAGGCGTGAGGATACTCAACACCAAACACTAAAGCTTTTATTTAAAATCAGAATACATGGAACACTTCTTGAACGTCATATTTAAGTTGACTTGTCAGGAGAATATACGGAGGAATACGGAAGATATTCATCGATTCGAGTAGAATATCCACTATTCGCCAATTTTTGGTAAAAAGACAAAGACACACGTTTTACAGTATTTGTTATTGTTTTAAAATATATTCACGAAATGGATACGAGTCCTGACGATGTTCATACTGTAAGGGAGTTATTGCGTTACGTTCACTCGGTAACTCCCCCCTTCTCCCCCCCCCCTCCCCCTCCCCCCAGGCTCGCTGTGCACGGAGCCCCGCGCGCCCGTCCGCCGCGCCGCCAGCCAGACGTTGTTCAGCTGCATCGGCGCGCACGGCTCGCTGCTCAGCAAGCCGGCCTGGCGCGCACTGCTGGCCGTGCTCTTCCCCATGCTCGAGGAGGTACCTCTCCAAGCCCTAGCCTGCTCAGCTGCATCGGCGCGCACGGCTCGCTGCTCAGCAAGCCGGCCTGGCGCGCACTGCTGGCCGTGCTCTTCCCCATGCTCGAGGAGGTACCTCCCCAAGCCCTAGCCTGCTCAGCTGCATCGGCGCGCACGGCTCGCTGCTCAGCAAGCCGGCCTGGCGCGCACTGCTGGCCGTGCTCTTCCCCATGCTCGAGGAGGTACCTCTCCAAGCCCTAGCCTGCTCAGCTGCATCGGCGCGCACGGCTCGCTGCCCAGCAAGCCGGCCTGGCGCGCACTGCTGGCCGTGCTCTTCCCCATGCTCGAGGAGGTACCTCTCCAAGCCCTAGCCTGCTCAGCTGCATCGGCGCGCACGGCTCGCTGCTCAGCAAGCCGGCCTGGCGCGCACTGCTGGCCGT
>JACCPG010009788.1:0-47251 GCA_016069955.1 Drepana arcuata | reverse complement strand
CATGGTGCACGAGTCCTTCCCCGACACTGGGACTGTGATTGACTCCACACTGGGATACGCCGTCAAGACACATTTCATTAGGAGCAACGGTACACCTCTGAGGTAAGGATACTAATTCAAAACTAATTTATTGATTTACTAGCTGTCCCGGACCCTGTCCTGTCTACCTTATTTCTCAGCGAAAGTTTAACATTTGGGCCTGAGTGGCTTGTGTGGGAAAAGAAAATTTTTGTTTGCATTTTTGTCCTCAGATATTTTAAATTTTTTCTCTAATAATAAAATAAATCAGCCAAATCGGTTTAGCCGTTCTCGAGTTTTGCGCTTAGCAACTCATTTAGTGATTCATTTTTATTTATATAAATAGATTTATTCAATAAAAGTTAACAACTCTGAGCCAAAACACTTACATTTTAAATATTCCCAATTTATAAATCTTAAAATAATATATGCACGTTCACTTCTGTGATGTTATGCTGAGTGTAAGTCCAGAGATAACTGGCGTTCTATTCTCTCTGCCTACCCCGCGACGGAAACGGCGTGATGATATGTATGTATATGTCAATGAATATACACAAATCACATTGTTGGAATGTGTTGATCTCGTGACCTGTGACTCGTCGCGTCGCGTATCGAAGTCGGACAGTGACCAAGCATAGTTTAGTGAAAATATATCACACATTATTCTTAAGTATAGGAGCGTGAATACGATACTCCTCTATCTATTATTATTATTATATAAACACGTGTATAAAAGGCTTTACATATGACATTAAGGCATTAAACATTATGTATAACGAGTACGACGGGTAAATCCAAACTGCATAGTATAAGTTCAGAGTCTGGTAATGTTTCGTGGTTTCACCCGCGATGTTGAACTGCTCCCCTCCCTTTGTTAGTAACATGAAGGTTCCTCAATAAAATATACCTATATATCCTCATACCTCCCCACAAGGGTCTCCGAAGGGATATGCAGAGGTGTATAGGTACTACCCACACAGCCACTTTCCGAGTAATATATTATAAGTGCTAATGTGACAGACGGCGTGTTCATCACCGTTATTCAAGCACGACTGAATTTCTTCTGAAACGTATGCAAGTTTCTTCACGATGTTTTCCTTCATTGTACTTATAAATAATAATAAATAAATACCTGGGACAATTCCACACAAATTGACCTAGTCCCAAGTTAAGCAAAGCTTGTGTTATGGTAACTAGGCAATGATATATTTACTTATATAAATTGATATATACAAAAATACATAAGACATCCAAGACTAAGGTACAAATTCTCGTGTTCATCACACAAATATCTGCCCTCAGCGGGATTAGAACCCGCGACCTCAAGTTTCGCAGTCAGGAGCTCTAACCACTAGACCAGACGGTCGTCCCAACTTAAGTTCAGAAAAACTCAATGGTACAGCCGGGATGCGAACTTGCAATCTTTGTGTGTCAGGCAACTACTCGAACCACTCGGCCAACACCGCCTACAAAAATTTTTGGCAATTTTTTTTTTCTAATCGATTTAATAGTTCTTAAGATAAGCGCCTTCAAACAAAGAAATCATCTTTAAGATATTGATCAGAAATGCAGTGTCTACATTACCTATTCGAAAGATTGTACCACAAACAAGGCAGGGGTCTTACTTATTATTGTAGGGCGTGAAAGAGACAGATGTATATAACGTTATGCTTATCATCGCAAGTCCATCACAGTCACGTGGCATGCAGAAAATTATGAATTATTATAGTGGAATGAGAACTCATTCCACTATAATAATAGACATTCATTTTACTAGGACTTAACGCCAAATAATAAATAAAATACCAGACCAAACAAGCTTCGACCACTTTTTATTGTTTAGCTCACGTGATCTAACCTTACATAAACACAGACTTTCCTTTTAATAGGAAAAAGCCAACTGATCCAGTAACAGTGGAGTCGGTCAAGGAATTCTGGCCCAAAGTGGTGGACATGCGGGATGGCAAGCACTTAGACAAGATCGCTGACGTCACCATCGATTTAGTGGAGAGGTTACAGGTAAATTCATTTATATTAAGTTACCATAATATATATAATATGTAGCTCATTGAAATTGTACTATCTATACTAGAACTAATTTGATATTGAACTATAATTACTAGAGTGCAGTATTTTTTTATTTTTTTGTATTGTCTCTCGTAGCGTTAGTTCCGGGAATTTTTGATACTTAACCGGGCAAAGGCGAGACCTAGGCACTTTAGTGCCAAGCAACACAGCTAAGGGTACCCCCTGTGGGGTAGGGTGGAGTACAGTAAACGTACAAATAAAGGGTACAAAATGTTACAAAATCAATAACTAACTCTACAAGGCTGTTCAGGTGATTTAATGTTTGGTAATCCTCTTCTAAGAGTTCCATTCCCATGTCCTTCATCAGCTATGTACTGTGTAGTGGTACTAGGTATAAATGTCTGCCTACTTTACTAACAGGACTTTGAGGAGCGCGCCAAGATGGACGGTGACCGGGAATCTTACTGGAGCACCTATTCGTACGATAGCAAGGATCTTGTACTGTACGCGTTGGGAGGTGAGATTTTTATGATTGTAGTTAGATGATTTCCATAATAAAGATTCGTTAAAAAAGTAACTGCTGATAAATACAGAAGGTATGCATAGTCGTGCTATACTTATAAAGGGCGATGGACTCGCCATCTGCCACGTTGGTACCTAAAATATATAAGTATATACATACTACATACACACCTCTGCCTACACTTTTGGACAGGCGTGAAGATATAAAAACAGGCTTAGAACACGTTATACATGGACCAATTTAATGGATCACTTTTGACATCTGTCAGTTTCAGTTTCATAGATGTTCCTCCGACTATAGATTTTGACATTTTTGATATTGATATCAATATAAAGTTGAAATTCCTTTACAGTTGGGTCCTCGGTAGTGAACCCGACTGATCTGAAGTTCTTGTACGAGAGCCACGAGAACTTCACGGCTCTGCCCACGTACTTCATCCTGGCCGGTATGTGCATGGAGTCCCCATTGGTTGCAAACTCCATGCCTCCCGGCAAGCACGCTGATTTCACCAACGTAAGTGGTTTTCGTATACTTATTTATCCGTATATTATGATAGAACATTTTTTTATTCAACTTCAGTAGTACAATATTAATAATAAGTAAGTTGCCTAGTACCTAATAATATCACTTTTCTTAATATCTTTGTTATTCATAAGCTTGCGATAAAACACCATCAAGTTTGATTATATCTATCTTTATTAATACTTACATTTTAAAGTTACACCAAGTTTTCGAATGTATTGTGCAGGTAAGGCGCATAAATAAATAACTGTTGGTTTAACACACAGTGAATGACTTGCATTTCAACCATTTTGACATTGACCCTTTCAACACGAATATATATCGGAAGATGTACATATAATTAAGTATTAATCTATTATAATAATATAATATATCCTCACAAAAGGGTCCCCGAAGGGGTAGGCAGAGGTGTATAGGTAATACCCACACACCCACTTTCCGCCAGAGGTATATTAGGTGCCAACGTGACAGATGGCGAGTCCATCGCCGTTACTCAAGCACGACTATACATACGCCTTTTGAATTTCTTCTCAGACGCATGCAGGTTTCCTCTCGATGTTTTCCTTCACCGTAAAGCTCGTGGTGTGACTAATCACTGTACTTAAGTTTAGAAAAACTCATTGGTACAGTCGGGATTCGAACTTGCGATCTTTGTGTCGCAGGCAACTGCTCGAACCACTCGGCCACCACGACTCCCATATAATAATATTATTGTTGTACTTACCAGATTCTGCACGGCGAGCAGTACATAGAGTTCGTAGGTGATTTCCCCGGCACCGAGGGCGCCTTCACAACCAGGACTTACGTCACGGATCTTCTAGACAAGGGGTCCAGTGCTGTCGCCATTCTTAACAGTATGTCTAGTTAATATTATGTGTATAACTTATGTGTACCGAATTGCAAGTTGGAATCCCGACTGAATGACAAGAATTCAAGGTTTCAAATGATGTGTGAATGTAAAGACTGTAAAGTGATTTGAATTATTTTTTAGATACAAAAAAATTTTCAATTATTTTTTAAAAAATTAAACATGATTTAACGTAAAACCTAGTAAAAAAAAATTAAGTATGTACACAATGTTTAAAGGAATAGAAATAGAAAGCTGTTTAACTTAAGATAACATTTGTGAGAATCCCACAAAACCCTCGAAAGCCGACGATATCATGAATATGGAGGAAGCGAAAGAGCTATGTTAGTCGAGCCAGAGAGAATTGGTGCTTCTTTTTCTGTGACGGACTTGGCGTGATGATATGCGTGTTATACGCCAGTGTGGTCCACCATATTCTAAATATACATATCAAATTCGTTTAATCGGATAATTAGCTTCAGTGCCTACTGCCGACACTTAAAAACATTACATAACGACATTTGTACCTTTCAGCATGCACGGTATCTAATCAAGGACACGTTTTATTATCGTCTTAATGATTTATGATTCATGTCATGATAATTTTAATTGTTCAACAATAAAAATGTTATCACGAAGATATGTATGTATAATGTTAAAATAATAAAGGTTTCAAATCCACAAAAAAGGGCTGATCTGATAAAAAGGAAAGGGGGGGGGGGGGTTATTTTTTACTGCCAGTTATCAAACAGTTATCTTAACATATAGTCGTATTTCGGTAGGTATTTCCTTATTGTATTGGAAGTGTTAATATGCTATCGTCATTACTTATCGTCTGGGCCGTATTATACCTTACTATTGCCATCATAGAGCAAGAGTAAAAGGGCAGGTTTATAGACGTCATATACATATAACAAACTCTTCAACATACTTGAATTATGGTTGCAATGGTACGTTTTATATTAATGCCCCTGGTGGGCTAAAAGGGGTATTAGACATCAAGGCTTATTTCCTAATTCAGGCTGATATATAATTCTTATACAATACGTATACATACAGCTAGTTATGTTCTCATAATCGCATCCTCCTAACAATGTATGCGCTACCTAGGATTACGTCATGTGTTACAAACATGTAGGTATTATAATACCCACATTCACTCACGGGGTAGCTAGGTAGGTAGAGAGTGGAGCTCCAGCTTACACTAGATTTACAGACCTCTTTCGCCACATTCACTAACTAATTGCAATAAATAAATCAGGGACTGAACGAAACCAAACTATACCATATGCCATCGAATATATTAACACTCGCCCAACACTCCAGTAGTGTCTGCTAGTAGCGGTAGTGTAGACTGTATTTGTAGTAGTGTAATGATATGTCCTTCCCCCAGGCGAGGTGTTCCAGGACAAGCAGCTGGTGTGCCGCACACAGCAGCACATCTTCGTACTGGGCCAGGGAGGTTTCGGAGGGCCGCGGAACTCTAAGAACTCGATAGACGTCCAACCGGCGCCCAAGAGGGCTCCCGACGCGGTCGTCGAGCAGAAGACTTCCGAGGACCAGGCAGCTCTATATAGGTCAGTTTATGGTAGACTAGTTGTACATCGCGGTTTCGTCTAAGTAAAATTTGATTTAATGGGAAAATATTGTTTCGTGGAATAAGACATACCTTAGTTAATATGGCTAATTTTATGGCTATTTAAAAGAGGGGGGAGGATCGTTATATTGTGTTGGCAGCAGAAGGATTAGTACTATGTTGCCAACACAGTATAACTCTCCGAACACAGAGTGGCAACGCGCAATTGATACTTCGGTATTGTAAGCGTAAATAGGCTGCTGTAACCGTTTTCCATCGGGTGGGCCGCTTATTTGCTTAATATACCTGTTTGCTACTCATCTCTTTGCCAATTCAATACGATCCAATTCCGATAAGTAGTTTTTTGTGAATGAGTAAATGTCCGCACTAACTTAACGTTGCATGCGCGCGCAAAAGCAACATAGGTTTTAATCATTTTATTTATTTTATTTTTTATTTTAATAATTTCAATGCGATTTTATCTTATATCAAAACGGAACTCCGAAAAGTCAGATATATTTTGATTGGAGAAACAATTGGCTCGATAAACAAATGACTGCCAAACCTTGAAAGCTTTGAAAATCTAAAGCCTGCTCGTTTGGCTTGTCTATTTTTGCAATGCATAACTTCTACTATGATTAATAAACTTATTGCTTATTTCATTCAACATTCTTTTGTACGCAGATTATCTGGTGATTTGAACCCCCTACACATCGACCCCAACGTAGCAACTGCTAGCGGCCACCCCAAGCCCATTCTCCACGGACTGGCCTCCCTGGGATTCTCGGCACGACATGTATTAGCTAAGTGAGTATACAAATGTATATAAGTACCTATGTATTTTTTTTCGACCTTTATTGCGCGTATTAGTTTTATTGTCGAACGCTAATTCCTCATCAATGGCTTGACATGCTTAAGCTGATAAATAAATATAATCGTCACGCTTTCCAACAAGTGTTCCCGAAGGGGCAGTATTCGAGACATTTGTAAAAGAAAGGCATAACGGGTTTCCCGTTCGTATTCGGAGCTGCCCGACTCGGGCAGGACCTCCACCTTACAGAAGTCCGTAACCAAATAACACAATTTTTTGTGTTGCCTTCCTACGCGGTGAATAAGGTTTCCAGTAATGAGCTCCTTGGGGAGGGGGGAGGATTGTTACATTGTGTTGGAAACAGAGGGATTAAACCCATTATGCTGCCAACACACTATAACTCTTCTAACACAGAGTGGCAACGCTCAAGTGATCATTCGGTATCGTGAGCGTAAATAGGCTACGGTAACCGTTTCCCATCAGGTGGGCCGTATGCTTGTTTGCCACTCTTGTTGTTACAGTGTTATATGTGGAATATGACCGTCGTCGGCATGGGAACCTTTCCATAAGATAGTGTGATAAGCTTCATCACAAATTTAAGAGCTGGGCTCTTGTCGGCGTCTCTGATGCAGTCCCTTCCAATTGCTTCTGTCGAGCGCAACCTCCGTGACCTCTATATACGTCATGAGAGGCACTTTTTCTTTGATCTGACCCATGTTAATCTTGCTCTTCCTCTCTACCTTTTCTTCTAAGCTGTTTTAAAAGAAGCTATCATGTCGTATAAGGTGGCCTATCATCTTTCCTCTTCTATTGTCGACTGTCATTAGCAAAACTCTTGAGTCTTTGATTTTATAGAGCACGTCTTCATTTGTTACCCTTTCCCTTAAGTGATAAGCTTCTGTTACTGAAATAAACAATGTTTTGTTTAGGTTCAGCGGCAACGACCCCAGCAACGTGAAAGCCCTGAAGGCCCGCTTCGTGAAGCCGGTGCTGCCGGGCCAGACCCTCGCCACCGAGATGTGGGTCGAGGGTACGCGCGTGCACTTCAACACCAAAGTAAAGGAGACCGGCAACGTTGTCATCTCAGGTAGGTCTCTCTCTCATCTCAGATAGACACTGCGTGCCTCAGAAGGAGGGACAGTAGCTCAAATATGTGGGCACAGTGAAAAGAATAAAAAAAGACAAATTCAAAGATAAAAATGTGTTTACCTTACTTTCGCATAAAAATGTGTTGTAATGATAAAGTTGCATGTTACATCTAACTACGTTATATATATGTACATAATAGTTTCTGAATATCACCCATTAAACCATGTTTCGGAGTGAATATTTAATAATGTACCCTCTAATAATATAATGTTATTACCTTTGGAGCTATTTGTTTTAAGTGTACATTGACGCTATTCTTTAATGGCAAACGCAGGTTTCGGACGTTTGTCGAAAGGTGTCCGGTAAACCCCAAAAAAAAATTGTTTATTGGTAGTTTTTCTGAGAATAAAACATACGCGTATTGTTAATCCAGCTAATAACTTATGTGTCCTAAATGTCGTCTAATTCCCATATGCTAATTCCACATAAAGTTTCGCATTAATAATAATCAGTAGGTTCTACACACCTTCCTACTAACTAGGGTGCCCTGTCTAAGTCAGCCCACTCTAGGAAATAGTAAATATTAAATTCCGTTCAATATTCCAGGCGCGTACATGGACTTAAAGAAGGTGATAACTGGCGACGCGGCACCATCGGCCGCCCCATCTAGCCAGGCGACGGCCTCCGGCCCACTGAAGAGTGACGCCCTCTTCGCCAAGATTCAGGAGGAAGTTAAAAACAATGTTGCAAAAGCCAAGAGTGTTGGTGGAGTGTTTGTTTACAACATCACAGAAAATGGCAAGACTATCAAGTCCTGGAGTGAGTATTGGTTTATTATTGGCAAATTATTAGCAAATTTTCTGCACAATAAAATCTTGCAAGGTGAGGAAGCCTCATTCTTTCAATTTTAATGGAATGAGATTCCTATGAGTAGTTCATACTTAGTTCGAAAACACTTGAATTATGTCCCCAATGTTGCAAGTATCCAAATGGAAAATTTTCCTTTTAGGCAGGACATATGTACATTTTGGGCCCTTTAAAGTAGGGATTTGTGATATCAAATTATCAAAAGAGTCTGACAAATTTACACAATAATAACAATTAAAAAAATATACAAAAGCAGTTTTACTTTTTATATATCCTGCAAGAATTTGCTAAGATAAGCACCATTGCCACTCTGGATTAGTGAACATTTACACATATTTTTTTTTACAGCTCTGGACCTGAAAACTCCGAGTGTGTATGATGGGGAACCCAAGACTGGCAAGGCAGATACCACCATGACCGTCTCTGATGGTGATTTGGTAGACATTGCAAGTGGCACACTCAGTCCTCAAGTCGCATACCTGAAAGGCAAGCTCAAAATCGCCGGCAACATCATGCTTGCACAGAAACTTGGGCCTCTCTTGAAGTCGGAATCTAAACTTTAAGTTGTTTTAAGAGATTTATTTTGCAAATTGCAGGGTTCGGTGGCATTATGCATGCATATAAAATTATGTTGACTTGTAATATATTTTATAACTGTATATAAAAGTATATATTATCTAATTTATATATTTTTTCAAAACTAGCAATCAAACTTATTACAAAAGAGGTATTGTGACATGTCTGTCGCATTTGGTAGACAATATTTTTGAAGTGCATATATTGTTCTAGAATAGGACTCTTGAATGCTGTAGGCTGAGTGCAGACAGACCTCAATAGTATTATTACTAAGCTAAAAAGCACATTTTTTTAGCACCTATACTGCTATCTAAATTATGTCTATGTTAAGCATACTCCTCAAGTGAACTTCTTATATCATTGTTGTAATGGTGATGGAATTAAACACCAGTTTTTAAAGAATTTGTTTTATTTACACAGTAGGCTGTATCTTTCCTTCTAGCAATTGATTTGCCTCCTGAACTTCCATTTCCCAAGCAGCTTGCATTTGAGGTTGAGAACTTAAGTCTATGAACTTACTGGCCTGCACTTCAGGGAGGCCTTTGGTTTTCACTGCTGTACCAATAATGCAGCAATATGTACCTGGATTATTCAATTAGAACTAAAGCACCATGTCATATACCATGTCAAGCAGGCGTCGAGTTAGTAGCAAGTTAATTATCTAAAATGTATGACAGAAAGAGTTTAAGGGCTGTACAAACCTTTACATAATGAAGTTTTGTCAATAACACCATCTGCAGTATCACATTTTGTTATTTTAGCTCTTCCAAATGAATCTGAGATAATTAAAATATTGTTTTCAACTGTTTGTTCAATCATGCCTTGTAACCAGACATCAATGGGAGCTTGTTTATTAATAATATCCTTGATCAAATATTTTTTTGGACATATACTCATGATAATTAAGGTGCCTGATTCCTGAAATAAAATGCCAAAACATAGGCTATCACATACAGCAACCGTCCATGAAGCTTGTACTGTGTCTGAAGAGATCAAAATTATACAAATATCGTCAATAGAACTCAAATATTACTAGATAACACTGGCGCGACTACCCGGCAAAAGGAAAACAAAATCTTGAACATCGATCACTCACAATTTTACAACCTATTTTGGATTGATGTTCAGTCTCTCGAAATTATATTTTTTGTGATGTAGGTATATAATTCAATTAGCTTTCATATTTATTATGGAAATAAATGCTAATTATTATTATTTTTGTAATTTTTAACAACATAATAAAGATGCTATATTGACAATGACATGTGTCAATGTCTTTATATGTCAATATTGTCAATGGCTATTCAGAATAAATAATGCACAGATAAATAAATAATTGGAAGATTGTAGTGCACGAAAGTGTCATTTGTATAATATAATATGTTGTACATTAATGGAACCAGCCCTGCACTCACGTACATTTTAATTTAATTAGTTTGCATAGTGATTTGCACATAGATGTAGCAGACGCGAATAAAATTCGGTAATAATGTATATCTTATCTTCATAGGAACTGTTCTACTGTATAAAGCTGATAAATCAATATTATACCGGTCCGCTCAATTCCCGCCATGTCCCTAGTACAAGTTCTTAGCACAAGCTTTCGTTCCTGCATTAACTGTTTCCCTGCGTAGTGTATAGCAAGTGATTGGATGGCATGGGCATTATTATACTATTTTATCCGTATCTGGCATAGTAGATGTATATGTGTCAAATATTAACAATGAATACACGCTTGACTGGTTATTGTTAGTCACTATTGCTTTTACTATATTTTTAGGCGCTGTAAGGTGTTAGAATTTGTTAAACTTTAACCAGCAACACAGTAGGTACTACTTCTGGGACCTAGGCATTTTACGTACTTTTATTTATATATCCTCTTAATATACGGTTGAAAGATTATTGATCGGATGTTATTATATCGAGGTGGTTTATGTATCTACTCTTTTGACCTACTATCGTATTTCGAAATGAAACTAAACATAATCTATAATGTTCAATTTGTACATATCTAGTAGATGGTATGGATGGTATGGTTAGGATATACCTAAATCCTATTGTTATTTGTTCACGTAAGTTGAAAAATATCACTGTGCGAGCAATTATAAAATGACCGTAATAGTTATCGCCAACACGTAGCGCGTTGTTTATAAAGCGATGCCGAGAGCATGAAATCACTGCAATGCGGGCACCGGCCCTAACAACTCAATCAACGCAATTTTAAAATAAACCTTTTTTATATCGTACAAACATGACCGCGTCGAACAAAAAATATTCCAACGAAGGTCTCAATAATGACTTTCTCGAGAACACGACCACATGAATATGTACGGGTACCACGGAACCTCACATTAAATTAAATGACGAGCAACTTTGGACCTTAACCACAACCGTAAAACTTGTTTGAATTACATAATATCACATTCTTATAATAATGGCTTAGGCGTGTGTTAGTTTCCGATACTTATAAACTCGGGTACTTCACTCGATATAGGTTACAAATTACTGTTTAGTAGACCATTTGACGAGAAATAAAAAAAACCTGTAATAGATTTTTTCTAAGTGTTGAGTTAATATTTTCTGTTTAATAATTCTATTTATTTGAACCAAATATTCGTAGGTACTTGAATAAAGCGGAGTACAAACACTAATCATCTATCTTCATCGAGTAAATCCTGCGGAGTTGAAGACAGTGCCTATTTCTAAAGGACCGGTCGAACAATAAAATAAAATAAAAACACAACAAGTCTATTTCGTTCACTGCGCTACGTTTATCCCGTGAGGTTCGAGGCGGGAGAAGGGACGGGCAGGGAAGAAGAAATGAAGCTGTCATCTGGGTTCTGGCGGGCCGCGTGCGCTCTACACAACTCAATTCAATCCGCGTCGCGCGCGCGCCTCGAACGAACGTTTTCGTACGCGGTGCGATTAAAGCGCAAACAAACACTATCGCATCAAAGGAAATTCAAAACAGAGTTCCTAAATGAAACTCTACGTGAAGCACAAACACCCAGTGATGTTTTTTATGTGACGTTGTACAGTGATATTTGTGAGAGAACGTAAAAGTTAACAAAAACAGGAGTCCTAAACTTTCCAACGAACTCGAGCCATGTGACTAGGAGCAGATTGAGGAGAGAGCCGAACCAGGATTTGTATGTGGACGTTTTAATATAACTTTACTTTCTGTTTGTTTGTTATGTATGCATTAACTTAAATCATCAAAGCATAATTTTATTATATGAAGGAGTCAGTATTCTTAAACAATGTGTGAGGATTATAAATCTATCAAACACAATAGTACATATAAAACGTCTGATTAGGTACGGTGGAAAATAGTATCTTATTCAGTTTAAGGTAAATTAGACCATTGTTTTTACTTGTATACGTCTTTCTAACATGTCAAAATACTTGTGGTAATAAAAATATCAGTGTTTCAGCTTCGTCCATTGAGATTAAGAAATAGTTTTGATAAATGTTCATCATCATCATCATCATCATCATATCATCACGCCAAGTCCCTAAAGGGGTAGGCAGAGAGTATAGAGCGCCAGTTCTCTCTAGACTTACATACCTCTTTCGCTTCGTCCACATTCATCAGTCTCTTCATACATGCTCGACGGTTTCGAGTACTCTTAACGTTAACGTAAATGTTCAGACGTAATATTTGTCTGAATGTCAGTTTAAAAGCTTACCTACATAGATTTAAATCGTACTGAGGTAAGTAGGTATATAGGTACATAGATAGGTACTTCTCTCCACCAACAGGTACATTTGCATTTTCGTGATTGGGTTCGTAACCAACACAATGATTGAGTGTGTACTACAACCTTACTGTATGGTTGTCGTTTTTCCAGTGTCCTTACCTGTTGTATTGCAGACGTGATCTGAAATAATGCGATGGTCTATTAACCGTTTGACGTAAATATATCGCTCAGCGAATGCCATTAGAAACGCGAAGGGGCATTCTAAGCTGCTATTTACAATACTATCAGAATATATAACAAAACAAATCTTTGCGCTTGTAAAGAACGAACTGAAAAATAGTATAAAAAAACTTTGTTGTCTTTGTTCTTAGCAATATTAGGAAGAATGTATTTTCAAATCGAAGTAAAATTCTACAGAGGTTTCTAAAAAAATTATATGTGTCAAAGTATTATTTTTTTATTATAAGAAATAACTGTATCTCTTGCTCGTAAAATAAAACAAATATACCCGCGTTGGCCGAGTGGTTCGAATTTCCTGCAACACCGATTGCAAGGTCGAATCCCGACTGCAACACCGATTGCAAGGTCGAATCCCGACTGCAACAATGAGTTTTTCTGAACTTAAGTACAGTATAGGAAAATACGGTGAGGATACCTAAATATATTTGAGAAGAATATCTAAGGCTATGTACAGTCTTGTCTTGCTTAAGTAACGGTGGTGGACTCGCCATCTGTCACGTTAGCACCTAAACATATATCTCAGGCGGAGAGTGGATATATGGATATCACCAATACACATTTGTCTAACCTTTCGGGGACCCTTGTGAGAAGGTGTGAGGACATAAAATTTTATAGTAAAAAGATACTAGATTTAAAACGTTAGATTGTACTTGTCTCCTTCAAGTGAAAAGTATTTGGTGGCAAGGCCATCTGCAACTAGGGACACAGCGGTTTCCAATTTGATAACGGACGGCCGCACGTAACATCTATAAAGTAACGCTCATTGGCGCCAATTGATTTATTGCACTACGCTGATCATAATAATGTTGTTGTCCTTGCTACCTGTAGTCTGCCTAACCTTATAGACACCGAAAAACGGTACTTACTCATAGTGTTCCTCAAAAGGAGCTACATTTGTCTGCTGGTCCAAGATTACGTCATTCAAAGTTACACGTGCAAATAGTACAAATGAGATTCAATGACGAAATAGGTTTCAGATCACCTGTTCAAGTATATATTTAACAGAAGTAGCGCGTGATGAGTGGCCATTATGAAAACGATGTCGTCAAAGCAGAGCAAACAGTTCTAACTTAAAAAATCTATTTAGATTTTAATGACCGAACGTTCGAGTTTCGCAGAACTATTGCCGAGCGTAAAATTATGGTAATTTCGGTTTCGAGAGTGGACAATAATAGTTCAAAGTTTCGTTTTAAAACATGAAAGACATACAATTTTACGTTCTAAGTAAGTTTAATTTATTATACTCAATAAATTGAATAACTGGTGCAACACCCCAAATTTAAATATTTCTTGTTTGATTGCCTGTGGATAACAATTAGAAGGTATTGAGATACAAACGTGCTCTCTCTTGGAGAAATACGCTGTTGTGTACCTCAGTTCTGATATCATGTATCATTATTTTGGAAAATGCTATTCTATTACAGGCTAAGAGGATATCAACCTACGTAATATTACATTTTAATAAGCACGTATCTTCTCTATTGTTTAAGGATAAACTATTTGTACAACTGGTATTATTACTGTACAGGGAAGCAATGAGAATTTATTAGGTGTCACAGTAGAAACGCCATATAGTTCCTGCGTTTTACGACCGTTTTATCGAGGGAGCGACCAAAACCGATCGCTTTATACTTCGATGTTTGGGTTTTGGTCACGCGTACCTTTGGCTTATTATATATACCTATGTATGTATAAAGCCTTAGGAAATGTTAACACGGAGAGTTTCGTAAATCGTATTAATAATTTTCAATACTAATAGAACCCATACATTGTATGTGCAACATGTAAATTGTTTATAAAAAACTTACGTATATCAATAAATCAAGCTAGGTATCTGGACCCTTGCAGCTGCACGCCACATGTCTCAAATTTGTCTCAAGACAACCTTTTCCGTGATTTATGATCACATCTCAGAAGTTATGCAAGCATGTAATAATCTCTGCTTTTAGATATCATATCGTATATTGCTTGCTTTTGCTCTTAAGACTGCTAATGCGTTTCATTTGAGTGCACAACAAACAATTACAACAAATTGTTGAAGTGCGTTACTACCTGCGTCCCTTTTGTCTGCTACTGACTTGTAAAAATTTCGATGCAAGGATCGTATCATGAAACGACGTACCGTCTCAAAATGTAGCTTTGTCCTAATGCTAATCTAAGTTTTTACACTGTCGGTGCAAAAAATGTCTTGCAAGAACATGGTATGTGAATAGATGGATGAAGGCGGATGTTTAGGATTGCTTAAAATCATACCTTACTCTTCGAATCGTCTCTAAACACAAAACAAAGTAAGCCATCTTCAATTATGTTTAGAATTTTTCTTTTTGTAGCCGGTGAAAGTACAGTTTTGTTTGAAAATTTTGCTTGAACATGCTATTGATTGGTGTTTGATTCCATGATACGAATAAAAGGATGGCAATATAAGTTGGTAGACATTTATCTGTGTACTTACACATAAAGAGCGTGTAACTTGAGATTCCTGCGAGCATGTGACCAGATGATGCGTTGTACCCGCATGGTGAGTGTTCTATTCTCACTAGTGATAGCATTGTGTGCAGAAGGCCTAGCATATATACATGGGTATTACGATGACTTAGTGATAAAGAAGCATGTATTGCAAGTTATTAAGACGTATATTGCAAGCAATTAAAGCTACATCCTGGCACGTAGGCGTTTGGAGTAGGCAGTATCTTGTTGCACTGCGTTCCTTGAATGGTGGTCGGTGCATCGTCTTTACACCTTATCTATTTATTACCTGGAAACACAGAAGAGTTACAGGATTCTGCTGTTACTTCCTTGAAAACATACTTTCGTGGGTACTAACAAACACATTCAAATTATAAGATCAAACGCTTCTTTAGTGGGAAGTCAGTAAAATTACCTTTAAGTAATTACATAATAATTTCTACTTTTATAAATTTTTTAAAATTTATTAATTGTTCTTGAACCAGTTGAGATTTTAATCGTAAATTGTTGCTACAAACTGGCGCATATGGTCCATGCGATATTCTACGGTCTATTAGTTTTGATGTAAGTTGATCCCATCATTGTGTTTACATTTACATGGTTGAGTAAGCGCGTACACTGCTATTAAATTGTAGTATGGATAAATTATTTCTTTAATAAAATTGATAGACTCTTTAAGAGAGAGACACAGGTCTCAAGTTAACAGAATATTATAAACCATGCATGATTTTGTTCAAATACCTATAGGTGTACATCAATAACGTTCGAGTTCAAGCTCGTATTATTTTACCAATAATATTGATGCAATAATCTATCAGATCTAATCACTTTAACCTCGACCCGAATTATTGATGCTTCTAACAATTTGTAAAGCTATGGCGGACGTTAAACTATTCGCCCAATTACGAGGAAAGTATAAGAGTAGGTACAAGAGCGATACATCCTAATGATATTTTGCTTCAACAGTGCAAGTGGAGACTCTCCCTTACAATCGAATGGACTATCAATCAGAAACTCAGATTGCGGACCCTTACGAAGACTTACGCCTAACGTTGTGCCTCTGTTCATAATTAAGGAATATAAAGTATCTATTGTAGTCTATGAACGCATTGATCACTAGTTTGTGGTTATGACGGAGTGTACTTGCTCAAAATAGGTTTACAGTCATATTATTGACATACCTAAGATAAGATTACAATTATGTGTCTACTTACGGCCCGACACAATACTAATCCTGAAAGTCAATTAAATTGATAAGTGTGATAACCTACATACATACTTAACTCATAAATAGAATTAACTGTCGCATTTACCTTGCTTATGTACAAACCAATTAAAAGTAAAAAAAAGGAGTAGGACGTTAAAAAAGGACGCATTCAGTTGATGGATGAAGCTTTTATGATATATTTATTTATTTATTTATATGCTTTATTGTACACTATATTTAATTTAGATAGTACATCATAGGCAAAAGTACAATTGGCGGTCTTATCGCACTCGGCGATCTCTTCCAGACAACCATTGGATGGAATACATTAATATTTAGATAATTAATGTGGTAGTTGGAGGTGTACGGCATCTTATTAAAAGAAATTAATTTTATTATATAAATAATTAATATAAAATAAATAAAATGTATATATATGTATATATATATATATATATATATATATATACATGTCGATACAAATATATTTATTTATAATTATTGCAGAGAATTTAGGTAATGTTCCTTCACAAGTAGTTTAAAGGAATGAGATGTCTTTGCTTGCCTTATGGTCAATGGCAGCGCGTTCCACAGGCGCACTGCTTGAACGGCGAAGGATTGATGATGATGATATCACCTCTTCTCACATGCATTCCCGAAGTGAAAGGGAGAAGTTTAACCACACCCATTTTCCACCGAAGAATTCAAAGAGAAGATGTGTCGGCAACCCTCAGGTCCTTGTATCCTTCGCATATATCCTTGAATATATTGATATGATATTTAAACGTAAATGATGAAAAATCTTGACGATTAAACTCCGCTTTTAAAAACTGTACTTGATTTGAGTAAACCTCATTGGTACCTATACCAGTGGGTTCGCACCTGCAATTTGACTGACACTATTAGCTCCTACTTGTACGAGTAAGTATATATTAAGTATATATAGTTGGTCCGTGTAGTTAATGTACACTGTACTATAATCAGACGAATAGCATTCATGCAAAGAAATTACTATATATAAATATAATGTATAAAAATATTGACATATTTTTGTAAGGTTGTTTTTGTTTATTTAATTTCTCTACGGTTGTCCTTTAAGCATTTTAATAGAAATGTCAAATCGGTGACTCCTTGCCGCTGCGATTTTAAAGTATTCCAATCAATGTTGCCAAGTGATAACCATAGTGTTAATCGGACCACATAAAAAAAATCATCGAATAACATCGCTTATTGCAATGACCATAAGGCAATATAGAGCAACAAAGTATCAGAAACTGAGATAACAGTATCTTAATCACTTGTTTTCGTGTAATTACTACACAATTCGTTACGCAATTCCAACGTTCATACTCGTATCGACTTCTTAATGGATATGAATGACTTACTTTGAGTCGACTCACTCTGCTTCATTTGTAAATAATAGGTCTGTGATATTTATGGAAATAATTGAGTGAACATTAAGCTAATAATATATTTTATACTTAAGGCGTCTGATTGAAGTTTTTAATGGCTGCGATTCTAAATTTGCCTAAAAGATGTAGTTTACTTCAAAATTTATATATTTTCTTATATAAACACAATGCATATATCAGTTCAGGCCAGGTCAGAGGTCAAGACTCCTGGCCTCACGAAGCTCACGAAATAGCTATTTACTGACATGGAAACTAATAGGGCTAAAGAGGCTCTAAACTGTTGTGCGTCGTGAGCCCCTGCAATTGATGGCTCAAGACGGTTCTGCTGTAACAGTAAAGAAGGTTCAAATTGACCTGCAGAATATATATACGATAAACAATTTAGTTGCATTCAAGGCGTAGAAAAATATAAAATGATAATTTTACATAGTACCATTTTTATGCGACTTAAGTTGCAAATAAGCGTGCGGTCCGTCTGATGGTAAGCGGCTTAATACTGCTGCCTACGGACGCTCGCAACACAAAATCTTTTGTCTCAAGACAAACTAATAATATTATAAATGCTAATGTTTGTTCTTCTTTCATGCAAAAACAACTGAATGGGATTTGATGAAATTTGGCATAGAGATAGATAATTAGCTGGATTAACTTAGGATATATTCTACTCCCGAAAATTACCAATGAAATCAAATTTTAAGCGGGTGAAACCACGGGATACCTGCGTTATAATAGGGACCGTTAAGAAACCCTTCTCGTAAGCGAGCATAAACATGAGAGCAGCCAAAATAGACGAGCATGTATGAAAAGACGAAAGAAAAAGTGTAGGTAAGTTTTCAGAAAACTTGCGCTCTACTCACTTTGGCTTCCCCGTGAGGGACTCTGGATGATGATATGTAGGTATTACATGTAATGTCCATCAAGCTACTTATATATGTAAGTGACTTGATGGATTATAGCCCAGTTGTCTTCGTGCTGTTAGAACACGTTAAGCTAACGACTTCCTGTTGAACACATTTGGCAACCGTTCGAGAACTGGTAAAAGCTTAAGAATGTCCGATAACCGGTTTAATCTAGTTGCTACAGTGATCAAGAGCTTAACTGTTTGAATAAAGTGTGAAGATTTACTTAGGTATAACATCTAGTACAATGCAGTATTCGGCTTAAGGTATTCGGGACATCCAAATTGTCAGGCCTGTGTTTTTCTTCATCGAGTAGGTTACATTTTGATTTTAAGTCAATTATATTTGCAATAGCAACAAGACAGTAGTAAAAAAGGAATTGCCATATTTGCGTGAGGATTTAGTCTTTATTTAAAATAAATAATTGACTAGTTGTTTGAATCGTTCAATTAAATTTTATGGACCGTTTGAAAGGTTCATCAAACCTATTGGATAATGGCTTAATTTGTTGAAACATGTTTTTATATCTTTCGTAATAATACGATTGTGTTATTTCCACGGAACACGAATCGATTTGTTGTAAACATAGTTTTATTTGTAATGAGCAGGTGTACCATTAAATCGAAGGCGGTTTTAGAAAGTGGTTTAATAGGATCGTTTATATTCTAACAAAACGTGTTGATAGTCCACTCTCTATAATATAGGCGACTTCACAAAAAGCAGATTGGTCCTGAGTACTTACTAACAATTAAAAAAAAATTGCGATGGTTTATGATGATTCATTACTAAAATCTTATCTCAAAGGCAAATAGTCATAGGTTTAAAGTAGATTCAATTATCAAATGTTAATATGCATTAACTCCTTTCCACTACTGTCGCCGAAGGGATAATTTTTAGCATAGGAATGATAAATATAAATACCAATATCAGATTATGTGAACGGACAGCATATAGCTTAGGTTACTATAAATGAAATGTAGAAATTCGTTATTTGTAGTGACTTGAAACATGGGAATTCCAGTGCGATGCACGCTTAGAATGTTGTTTGCACAAGCAGTTGGCGCCTAACGACACGTAATAATGGGAACGCCCTGTTTGTATCTATGGTTAGACGCTACCGTCTGCTGCACTTGTGCTAAAACACCACATAGTGCATTGTAAGATAAAAACCACACCAAAGACGAAGAAAGACCTTTGTGGGCTAGTGGTTACGAAGGCTTTAAATGAAAATGATAATGATGCTCAATTTACAAGCTATGTGAACGCAAATAAGCTTCGCTTTAATCGCGACCATTCAATTCAATTCAATTCAATTCAATTAAAAAAATAGTTTATTCTTCCCACATACAAAAATCTAGTACAAAACTACAGAAATGAAGGGTTTAACCATTAAGATCTCCTACACACATTTTGTTTTAAAATTCGAAAAAATAAATTATGTGGACGGAAGAAGGATATTTTATTCAGTCTCGTGAATTTGAATGTTCTTTATTCAGGTATCCATTTTGCGGAGTATGGTGCGAGAAGAATTACCTACATTTGAATCTCTAACTTCATATTCATCACCATTGTCCCATTGTCCGTGACACAATACGCTCCATCTAATTGCAGAAACGTCTTGTAAGCTTTTGAAATTTAAGCCCCCACCGGATCTACAACAATTTATTTACCGTTTGTATTTTTAACGAATATTTCATAACTGTCAGAAACAACTTTAAGTTTATATCGTAACTGTACATCGGGTGAGCCTGGTAGATAAACTGAACTCGAATGCGCTCGCCGACGCATGTTGACTTTGAGAGCAATTATTAGGTGCTTTTGACACCTTCCTGCTAAATGTTAGGATTACGAGTATAGAAATGTCGCAAGGCTTCTCGGATCTTGATTTAGTGTTTGGACACCGGTGCCTTGTTTGGTTGCTGAGCGCTCTGTAGGGCGTCACGACATTTTGTGTGGGTTATATTGACGTTTGATTTTTATCGTAGACGTGGACAACCCATTAGGCTTTGTGGTACGTGCCCACTACGACATGCGTTGCACGAGGTATTTTATAGTACCATCGACAATTTATTGCCATGAATGTCAAGTATTTTACATAACATCATTGTTTAACATTCATTGATAGCTCATATTCCGCTGGTCTCTGAAACCATGACTAAGCTTACTTATCCCATCTGTAAACTAAGAACACAACAGAGGATGAAGTCGATGATACAACAAAATAAGGTAGGATGGAACTTTGTCGTTGAACAACCAGTCTTGAAAATTATGTTTGTGTTCATTTGACGACTTAAAAATACAATGCAATGTAATCTAATTAACCAAACAATGCTTGCGTGGGCTACGCTTATTACTATTGGGGCTACCGTATTTGTCATGACCCTAAATTGCTTTGCATAAGGATTATATTGGTGTGGCAACAGAATCGATTGTTATTGTAATGTAACACTCGTTCTCTCGAGCATGAGTGGTGGACATCTCGGGCTGTCACTGTTTTCCTTTTGCAGCGTACTTCAACGGCCGACGACCCTATGTCGCTTGTCCCCAACTTTATCTACGAGGGTTGTCACAACTATTTGGCTTTTTCAAATGGTTGTTTCTAGCTCTGGTGTCTTTCCCGTTTTCGAGAGTACATATTAAGTAGGATATTTATCTCTTGTTTCATTGTTCAAGCAATTAAGGTCTTCGTCGTAATAAAAGTCTTTTCTTAAAACTGCCAATCAAAAAAAATAATAATCTGATGCTCCAGAACACACTCAAGCTTCACACCCGTGCATATCTATTGCAGGGTCCATTAACTTTAAAGATTTTGTTCTTTAATATGTAATAGTAAATTTATTTACATCCTTTTTGATGTGGTCTTAGTGTCAGCCCTACAGTATTACGGTAAACGTGTAAGTTAGTAGCGAGTGACGAGAGGACGTGAGGCGATTCTATTTGTTTTCCCAAACTGCCTCCAAGTTCCCGGAACACGGGCTTAGACGAAACGACGCGACGAAAAACGTTACCTCTCTGACAAACGCTTTTGCCGTTTTGTATTCTGAAGCGTAGTTGTGTGTTTTATATATTGTGAAATGTAGTGCTCTGAGTAAATTAAAAAAATATTAAAATTAAATACCATACTGATTTAACACGGTGGTATAGCGAATCTACCGTCGCCGTTAAATTTTCCGTTAATTTTATCATTCCGCGGCCCTCACAGGGTAGGCAGAGAGAGTAGAGCACCAGTCCTCTCTAGACTTAGGTACATTCCTCTCGCTCCGTCCACATTCATCAGTATCTTCATACATGCTCGCCGGTTCCGAATACTCTTGAAAAAAATAAATGTTATATAGGAATTAATTTCTGCCTCTGAGTAGGGTTATGGCAAAAAGACCTAACGTGTAAGGCAGCTGTCACACACTATAATTCTAGGAATTATTTTCACTCATAATGGGTTCTAGGTAGCTTAGTGCCCTTGTTTAAATAATATGCCTCGTTCAATCGCCATTATTACACCGTCGGAGTTACTTTTCGTAATGTTAACATCGCGCGATGAATTATGACTAAGGGTGCCTCGAAATTATCGTAATATAATTACTATATAGTAATATGATATATAGTTATAGGCTTTTCAATAAACAAGTTTTCTAATGCAAAAAAATATTATTAAATTACATAGTAGTTACCGAGGTTAGCGTGTTCATACAAACAAACAAATTGACTCTACATAATATGTATAAGGATCTAAGACAGTGTAGCTGCTTCCAGCGTCTCCTTAACATAGACCTTCAAGTGTTAATACTTATCCTCACGCCTTCCCACAAGGGTCCCCGAAGGGGTAGGCAGAGGTGTATAGATAATACCCATACACGCACTTTCTACTAGATATATATTTTAAGTGCCAACGTGACAGATGGCGATTCCATCGCCGTTACTCAAGCACGCCTATACATACGCCTTTGAATTGCTTCTCAGACGTATGCAGGTTTCCTCTCGATGTTTTCTGTATAGGTATTATCTATACTAATATTATAAAGGGGAAAGATTTGTATGTAAGTATGTTTGTAAGGAATTGGCTGTGAAAAGTACTGGATCCGATTTTAAAAATTCTTTCACCATTGAATGCTACATTATCACTGATTAATATAGGCTATTTTAATTGCGAAAAAAAAAAACAAAATGTTTTAAAAAATTTCCACCCGTGCGAAGCCGGGACGGGCCGCTAGTTATTTATATTTTTACATTATTCTCTCTTATGATGATAATACTATGCAGGTAATGTGGCTAGTCGCCCTGCTGGTGGCAGCCACGGCAGCCGTGGTGGCAGGGGCGAAGTGTGGCGAGGCACGCACGCGCTGCGCCTACCGCACAGGCTGCGGCGCCGCGCTCGGCAACTACATGATGCTCTGCGACTCTGTGCTCACTGAGCCCACTACCACGTGCCCTAAAGCCTGTGGACACGCGCTCATCGCTCTTACCTCCACCGAGGAGGGCAAGGAGCTTATGACTGTGAGTACATTTTTAATAACATGTATTGATTTTATCTAATAGTACAACTACTTAAGTAATTTAATTTAGACAAAGCATCTAAAGGTATAAATATATCTCTGGCGGAAAGTGGGTGTGTGGGTACTACCTATACACCTCTGCCCACCCCTACGGGGACCCTTGTTAGGAGGCGTGAGGATATACAATATCTAAAGATATCACCGAAAGCATTATAAGCGCTCGGGGATACTGTATGTGAAAAATAGGCTTTAGCTAGCATAGTGTACCTAATTACAAACTATAGGCATCTATGAAAACACTTTTTATATGTAGCAACTCATCACCACTCATCATCAGCCCACTCTAGTCCACTGCTGGACATAGGCCTCCCCTAATGAGCGCCATAGCGCCCTGTCTTCAGCTTGCCGCATCCAGCATCTGCCAGCAGTCCTTCGCAAATCGTCATCCCACCTGGTCGGAGGGCGTCCTAAACTACGTTTGCCTAGTCGAGGTCTCCACTGAAGAACACGTTTACCCCAGCGGTTGTCGGTTCTTCGCGATATATGGCCGGCCCACTGCCACTTCAGCTTGCTAATTCTTTGAGCTATGTCGATCACCACTGAGTGTCCGCAAATGCGAGACCTGTTTAGTTAGAAAGGAGTGTTCTTCCTTTTAAATAAATATACATATACAATTTCACCATATAATATAGTACGAGTTACGTCTATTTCCTACGTGAAGTCTTTGCGTCACGTGTTATGAATGAAGCTAACCAATGGGGTTATTCAAATACAATAGTACTTAGGAGAACTAGGTCTAGATTAATTCAAACTGGTGTACATATAACATTCCGAGGTTGTCCTTATTTATCTAAGGATAATATAAACTGGGTGCCCTGGTTATTTTTAAAATGGCCATATTCCACTGGGTACGTAAAAAAATTGATATTCAAATGGATGTATCTTTCATACCGTGAAGAATTGATGCAAAATTTCATACTTATAAAGATTAAAGCTGAGGTGGCCTTATCGCTAAAGCAATCTCTTCCAAGCAACCTGGGTACAACATAATGTAAAACACCTAGGCGAATAGAACAATAGAAAGCAGGTGTAACGGAGCTAAATAAACTACATAGGACCTTTTACAAAATATAATAAGACGTTCGTAGCTAAAATTAATCATATACCGTTTAATTTGTTTATAACTGTCTTGTTCCAATGTGCTCCGTTTTGAGAGGTTCTCGTCTTACTATTCATGTTGCAGCACCAGTCTTAAAACCTTATATTTCAATGCAATATATAAAGAGAGAACTGTGAAATTGCATAATATATGCGACCAAAAGACTAGTTTCCATGTAATGATTAAATCACAGAAAAACACGCGTCATGTCAGCGTAAAACCCCAAAGATGATTTATGAGCGAGTGACTTTTAAGGATCACGCTGATTATTGTGCAATGCTATTTCAGTGTACAATAATCAGCTGCCAGTCTTAATAATTTAGCATCGACCACGACCATAAAAACCCCAACATCGTAACCGAAATTACAAATTGAGCAGTCAGCCAAAGTTCAGACTTGTCACAATTATTTCTGATCATAACAGCTGTTTACAGCTTACTCTCTCACTCAATTGAACACAACGTCCAGAGCTTTATGAGCTATGAAAGATGCAAGTTGATATTTGATCGTGGAGGTCAGGGGGGTTCTTCATTAAGTGGTTGTGTTTGGTAGGTGTGTGCACGCAGACGCCCCGCAATAAAATCTAATTTAGACGTCGTCGAGCAGATTTGTCTGACGGGACGGCATGGTATCGAGCAATAAGGGTCGCGGTTGACGACCTCTTGTTCATGATGGATTTATACGTTACTTATAGACTTACAAATTACCAATTACGGCTTAAAAGGGTAGTTGATTGAACAACAAGGCTTATAAACAATTACTGGCGTCTTGAGGTCCTTCGCAAACGTTCCAATATTACAATATATTCCTACTTCTCGTATACACATTAGCTTCTAATCTACATACATACACGGCGATTCTTAAACGTGGTTGGCAAAGAAAGTAAAGCACCTGTCTCTGCTAGTATATAGACCTCTTTGGCTTCATCCACATTCATCACATCTTTAATTGGCTTGAATCTGAGACCAAAATGTATGCTGATTATAATGTGTTGACTTAATTGTTATTTGCAAGCATAACGTCTAGATCAAACCCTCTTATTCTCATTGGTATAGACCACCGGGGTTGGAATGAGCAATCTTGACTTTTGCGTGTGACTACATACCTACCCGTGCTACCACGCATTTTTTCTTCTTTAAGCGATAATAAATCACTGTCTGTATTCCACCGGTGCCATGCCGTACGCCTTTATACGTTGGCTTATCCAGTAGTAACAATTTTACTCGCAAATTTATTTACATACATACATATCATCACGCCAAGTCCCTAACGGGGTAGGCAGAGAGTATACAGCGCCAGTTCTCTCTAGACTTACATACCTCTTTCGCTTGTTTTATTTATTTATATTTTTTATATAGAATTATAAATTTTATTTGCAATGATTTCGTGTCAATTATGTCTATTTATTAAGAAAATTAAGTTAAAGAACCAAAATATGTTTCTATTTAATGAAATTCATAACCCTCAAAATTATTTTTATGGTTTTTTATATAGTCGTCCATTATCGTTCTTATTTGTTTTCGCAATCCGATATTATGGGATTCATTTCAACAAACAATTACATTAAGTACGTGACAGCAAATGATTTTTGTCTATGGTAATATTTCTTGTTATTGCAATCTGTTACATACAGCATTTTACAATCTGTACATGTATATCCATCTCCAGGAAGACCGCCCTCGCTGCGCAGGTGGCTCCATGCACAACACATAGCTACACACAACATTTCGTTTTTAAATAAACATTACATCATGAAAACTTTCAATATTTTCGGGGAAATATTCCAAATGCAGCGTTCAATTTATAGTCGATTATGGTGTGTGAATAATTTGGCTCTTAAAGAGACCAACTTCTGCGCAATGAGTTGTATCCTTTCTTCTTTAACAACGATCTATTCCTTGGTTTGTGATTTGGAACCGGTTGGGCCCTTAATTACTATGACAGTGTGATTATTGTGGTTGCGTTGGGCAATGTGTATCGAAAGGCGAGGCAAAAGGCGGGCCGCGTACAGCCTTGAGATTTGACGTCTTGATCGGGACCTACCGCAGCGCCGACTCTTGCGCAGGTGTTGCTGTCTCACAAAAAAATAACCAAGCGTAAGACGGCGGCCGTGTCTTCATTAATCTGTGCTACACTCTATATATCCAGTAAATTGACCTTAAAATCGGAAGTATAACGGATTCTAACGACTTACGCAGCGTCCGCCTGCCGC
The DNA here is from genome assembly GCA_016069955.1 of Drepana arcuata. Lineage (NCBI taxonomy): Eukaryota > Metazoa > Arthropoda > Insecta > Lepidoptera > Drepanidae > Drepana > Drepana arcuata. The sequence continues at coordinate 20,608 of JACCPG010009788.1, read as the reverse complement.
CTGCTAGCTCAATGGTCTTTCAAAATATTTCGTTGTTTTTTACACACTTGTGATACGTTATTTATTATAAATAATATTATAAGGTCCACCAACAATACGCATATTCAAATATTACACATAATCATAAAAATATAGTCCTGCGATGTGTTTCAATACCCAACATTCAGTTTACATAGCTACATATAAGTTTGATAACAATAAAATACGTATCAAAAGAAATGACGATATGAAAATGCAAATAAACTTAAACTTACATTAATTTAAATAAGTGTAAAAAAATAATTAAATAAAATTTAGATTTTTAGTGAACGTGTAGGGTAACCCAATGGATGGTGGAATATATTTATTTGAGCACCCAAACTTCGGCAGCACGAATTATAGTCGGAACATAGACATGGTTTAGGCGAACTTTTGCCTACGTTTGTATTGGATAAGGGTGTAGAATGGTAGATGGGACGTTATATATTCGTGAATGTAATATTAGAATCTTAATAATCTGTTAATATAACTACCTCGACATCTTCTATGCATATTCATCTGCGTTGTCACTGGTTACTTCAACGTTAATGCCATATACCATAGCATCACTTAATATTATAAAACAAATAACCCACTGTGTCTGCCTGCCTAGTAATAAACTCAACTCTGAAGAGAATTTTCATGCGGATTTCACCATTAGATAGAGTGATAGATATAATTTTTTTACTACTCATAGGAGCGAAGCAGTAATCATATCATGTCACACCCAAGTATTTATTTCACAAAATACGGATACGTGCCGTATAGTCGCCTGTATATTTTGGCGTCGTAAAATCTTTATGTGCATGAAATGTTATTATCATATGCTATGGACCGTGGCTATTTATGACTTTCCCTAAACTTTATTGCACTGGATTAAAATTAGATTTACGTCGGGTTTAAAATGTGAGTGAATACGAGGGTACTATAAGCAACTTTACATTTACATAAAGCTATTGGGCTATGTAGTGGTTTGCAACCGTACATCCATCTATAGACAACGTGCGATCTGCACTTGTATGTGTATGCAGTATAAAACATTGAAACTTGAACTTATTATTCGCATAAAGATTATTAAATCAACCTTGAGACTATTTCTATGTGAAGTATGTCATAATAAAACTGTATACTTTACTTTACTTTACTACTTTACGCCTTCCCACAAGGGTCCCCGAAGGCGTAGGCAGAGGTGTATAGATAGTACCCGTACACCTACTTTCCGCCAGAGATATATTTTAGGTGCCAACGTGACAGATGGCGAGTTCACCCACGTTACTAAAGCGCGACTATACATACGCCTTTGAATTTCGAATTCCGATCGCCGGGAATCGAACTTGCAATCTTTGTTTGCGAATAAAATAGAATCTCGAACCACTCGACCACCATCTCCATTATATTTTAAAACCATATTAATCAATAGATTTAATCTTGATGTTGGGCCATCAATAACCTTATTGTATCTTGTTCTAGTGTGAGTGCGAGGACGAGTACTGCCTAGAGACCAAGCAACGCGTTGACAACGTGTGCCGACCGTCCGTACTGAGGGCTGCAGCTAACGCCACTTCATCTTGCTCCTTATCTCAACTCATATGTCTTGCTGACGCCCAATGTGCGACAGCTCTGCGCTACTATCATCAATTATGTCGCTCCATGTTCAGAGGAAGAAAATGCTCTAATAAGTGCCTTAATTCCATTGAAATATTGAGGAAACAGGAGAAAGCCGCAGCCTTGACCGCGTGTCAATGCGATGGTAATGAAGACTACAATTGTCCAAGAATGCAGAACAATCTCGCGAGGCTCTGCTTCCACAAAATGAAGAACCATACAAAAACAAGAGAGAGAGGACACGAAACGCACAGGAAGGTAGTGCCAACAGAGGAAACTCCACACAGTGATGCAAGTTCTGTGCTAGTGTCGTGGTTTTTAGTTCTGTCCAGTGCCTTTTGTGTGAAGCTATAGCGTTGAAGGAAAGATTACCTCATGTACCTGGAGGTTAAGGTTCAAATTTGGTTATAGGCTATATGTATAGCTAGTTGTAGATATGGTAGAACATGGTTTTAATAGAACTATACAGTTAAAAGTCGATGTAAATATGTAAAAACAGTATTGATAAATATTTAATTCAGATAATCTATAGTTTAAGAGAATGCAAGGCCAATGAATGCGAGAGAGCTAGAATTAGAGGTAATCTAGATTATATGGTGTAGGTTACTAAGTGAGTATTGTCTATGTTAGTATCCGGATAGAGCGTGGTAGAGCCGCCCACGGGTTGCGCGGGCGATGCTATAAATATGCCGGCTCCGGTGGTCCGGTGACAAATGCTAGCCTGTTCCCGATGTGGCGCCACGCCGATTGATCTAACAAACGGTTCCGGTAGAGCATCAAGACATACAGTTGAATATAAAAGCACAAAGCTAGCGCATCCTCTCCCACGACAACTAAATTGACAAAGAGCGAATGGGACGTAGAAAGCTCGTCACTCTCGGGTCGTTATCGGGGGATGCTTGTGGGGAAGTGGACGATCTAACTAATGACACACTCGTAGCTAATTCCGGTGAGCGGCACTAATCGCCTCCGGTAATGTAGGGCGCTGGCTAACGTTTTACAAAGTATGCGGCATGGGATGCCAGCGTCGTGTCTTTTGACATCCGTTTTAAATTAGCTCGTTAATTTTAATATCGACTATATCAGCCGCCTCTTAAAAATTCGATAATTGTCAGGTAGTATTTTATTAATTAAGAAGATACTTAAAGGACCCGTGATGGTCCAATTGTTTTTGTTTTCCTGTCAAGTTTGCAAGTTCTGATACAGTGACTTATACTTACACCACGAGGTTTATGGTAAAGGAAAATAATGTGAGTAAATTGGCATACGTTTGAGCAGAAATTCTAAGAAGTTAGGTCGACAATGCGACAGAATTGCTATCTATCACGTCGGCATGGAGATATTTCTTCGACGAAAAGTATGTGAGTGAAAAGTATTTATATCTTTACTCCTTCCACAAGGGACACCCTTTTTTCGCCGGAGATATATTTAAGTCCCAACGTGACAGATGGCAAGTCCGTACACTGCAAAAATACTCTTCCAAGTACCCTTCCCATCCATATTGATATTAGGTTGAATCTGATATTTTTCTCTTGATGCCTGTTAAGAGTTATCTTGCGCTCAATAAAGTATGCCGTGGTACATCGGTACTTGCAAGACTCGGTAATGAAGAGGCTGAGAACCGGTTCGCAGTACTGCAAGGTCCCGATCTCGCCGCGCAAACGGATACAAGCCAAATTGAGAACATTGCCATTATTTTGCAAATTACTCGCGTCGCTTATCCGGTTCTTGTGCTCGGTTTGACAGCGAATACTAATTACCAGGATAATTTCATACATTGAAAAGTTGGTAAAGTTAACAAAGTTCTACATGCAACAAGCATGCGAGTGGTTTATTGGAGATTACTAATTACTGATTAATTTCTTCATGTATTAGTTGGCTGAGAGAACAAAATTGTTAATGATTGTTTTTTTTTTAATATGTACCATTAAATTGACAAAACGGACTTGCGGATTGCTTGCTCGATGGTACATAACTGTACTGCCGCTGTCTATAACGCGCCACTTTTTCAACAATATTATTACATCCTTCTTGTAGAACTTCATGCAGAATGTCTAGGGAAAATCCTAAAGACTTCTCCTTTATGATCTTATTTTTCAACCAGCTCTTTCAATGTTTCAATTTCAATGTTTGTAGTACAGTAGTACAAATGCTACCGTTTATTTTGATGATGCGATTTCCACTCTAAAAGAGCTGCTCTGATTAGCATTCGTTTCACTAACATCTATTGCGTGTTAACGAACAATGTAAACTTCTCTGAATGTTTATGAAAATGCCCGAAGTATCGGTTTCAAATCAGGTTTCGTACTGATTACGCATCCATAGTCGCAGCTCAGAATGGTAATGTACGTCAACTTTAGCAAGGCGGTGTCTTAAGAACATGGAGCTGTACATACTTCTTATTTAATCGCGTTGTTAAGATAATAACATGTCAGTAACACGCAACGCCGTACACGTTACAAAATTACAGAAACATGTTTCATCTATTTTTTTCAATTTAACAAAACCGAGTAATGGCTATGTTTTGGGTGGGTACAGTTGTGCCTAGTCTACCTGAATAAACCAACCCGGAATTAATTAAATAAGCTTGATTAGATTTAGCGCACTTCACAAAAGTAACATGGCTATACCATAACTAGTATTCTCTGTATGCGTCCTGCGAGCGATTGCTTACTAATGTTTTGTCGCCTGCATCATGTCTATATGCATAATGCAAGAGACGTCAGTGCGCTGAATGTGAACGAAGTCGAGTGAAATATATTTTGTTCGCATCCGCGCAGTGTGATGTTGCTTTGATCTACTTTTTCAAACCACACACGTCTCATCTATGGTATGTATGGTAAACAGTTAACGCTGTCAAATAGACTTGCAAAACCATGTTAACCCAGTCATTCTAGTTTCAAATTCTGAGTAATTCTCATTTCAAAAATCAAATAATTCCTATTACTAAGACAGCAGCCGTTCTTTAAATTAGAAGTGGCGTGATTTATAATGCGGGTTGTTTAGAGTTGCCGAAAGAATGCTAATGACATGTTCATTAACATTTAACCAACGCCAAAATATTTTTTTCTTTCATCTTTGTCAAATTAAACTGTAATTATAAGTAACATTTTATGTATAAAATATAAGAATTAAATTCCTTAAATCCCAGTGTTCGCTGTCTTACATGCTACGTACTCGTACGAGTATATCACGCCTAGTTTGTCACGGGGAAGGCATGATTGTACGGCATATCTGAAAATCCTCCCAAACTATGATTTTATTTTGAAATTTTTTGTCAATACAAAAAAATCTGTTCCCAAAAGTATACCATCAACGTATGTCGGTCGGCTATTTACGTTTTTTTAATAACCATAGCCAATACTTAAAGTGGTTTTGCTTTTTGTGTTCATTATTTGTATGTGTGAGTGGCGTTAATGTTTGCGTGATTTTGATTTAAATAAGTATGGTATATTAAATTAATAAGAATAGAGTATACAATAAATATGTAAGGTAACTATAAAAACTCATTAACCACAGTTTACCAAAGTGAGATTATTAGATTTATGGAAATTGTGTAAATAATTTAACTTCTTAGCTTATTACAGATACTATAATTACCTACTTATTGTTTTTTTTTTCTTAATAAAATATCGTACAAAGTATCGTAGTAATTAAAAATAATAACTTATTATATTAGCTGTAGTATGCTTTATGTTAATTTGTAAACATTGTTGCATTTTGTTTCGTTTTTAATTGTAAGTATAATAAATGTAAGGATTTTAGCATTAAATATTTATTATACAGATATGCAATAAATTTTCTGTTTTCATAATTTCTTAGCTTATTTTATACCTTTCACAGAGTTTATTTCAGAATAATCTCAATACCTTAAACGTGTGTGACCAAAAACCAAAGTTACCACAGACTAGAAAGTATGGTGTCCGACCTGAAACCAAAGTTACCACAGACTAGAAAGTATGGTGTCCGACCTGAGCCTGTTTCGATCAAAATTAATGTATCAAAATAGATTTTTTTTTAAATATCAATCCGCAATCGCGCGCTTTCCTACTGGTGAACGGTTACGTCAGCGTCTAAATATCCTTAGAAACTTTCCCAATAACCAAGCAAATATATCGATACTGACATACTTACACAATAGTATGTTAACTGTGTAAGTCCTACTGAGATTTATTATATCGCTATGTACATTCAGATAGCTATAGAACATACATCAGAATGTATGTATGTACATACGTACATCACATCGACCAATATACTCTGAATCTTTGGGTAGCTATTCACATGTTTGAATGCACTTTGCTGAGAGATAAATTGAATTTTGCCGACTGATAAAAATAGATCCGCTAATCCAAGAGCATAGTCGCTTATGAGAATACCATTCAGATTGAGATGAATAGAACTTCGCCAATAGGTCTATGTGTGCATTCATACATAATATCTAGACACTAGGACTGACTAGTCTAGAGGGTCGAAGTTTCGATCTACACGCGAAATAAAATGTTTTTATTGTACACTATATTATAAATATCCCTTGGCGTAAAGTCAGAGTTATAAAGTAGAGTGATAACCGTTACGGTACGACAGTGATTACTTCTTTTTCTAATGAATAATGGCTTTTCGGCTTGAAATTAGTTAAGTACATGTCATATCAGCGACATATCACACCTCCATTCATTTAACAAAGCCCACTGGTTGCAAAATGGGAAGTATTATTTGGACTGATGCCAATGGAACGACTTGAATTGACATCTTATAAAAATTGTTGGCATATGCGCAAGCGCAGCGCCTCTTGCACTCGGTTGCCTATGCGCAGCATTCTGACTAGTTATCATTGCATATTTTGTCCTAAATTATGTACAAGTGTATTGAAAGTCGATCTACAAACTATCTTGTACAAGACTTACTTCAATAATTTTTCAAACAGACCTTTATTATACAAATATAAATAGAAAATATTTCAAATCAGTGTAAAGTTCCTGAGATTAGCGTGTTCAAACAAACAAACTTGGATCTTTATACATCTTTAAAATGTAAATAATATAAACATTCAGAGCATAAATATGTAAACCATTTTCTATTCAAGCAATTGAGGTCCACTTATAAGTATAAGTCACAGAAATTTCCAAGCTTCGACACGAAAATCGTTTTTCTAGATCCCTACGTGCCCAAGAGTCTATGTGTAAATAGTTAGGTATCTCAAGTATGTTTACAAGTAATCTAATGTTTCATATATAATAATATTTAATTTTTATAGAAAAACCAAAATAAAGCAATTAGTAGTAGTTTAAAGTTTTGTTTCAAAAACATTTCATTACGCTATATATACCGTACCGATTTATCTAGTAACGATAGAAACTATCATATTATATACATAAAAATATGAACGAGCATGAAGCGAAAGACGTATCTAATTGTAGACTAGAGAGAGCTGACTAAGCTGTATCTACATCCCTGCAAGGGACTGTTACAACCAACAAATGAACCATGAATTCCCGCTTTTTCAAATCTAGAAAATGATTTCAATAAAAGTTAAAAAATATTTATCGAATCCCGTACAAAACCTATTGGCACTAAACACAGCGTAGCTGACATTTTTTTATCTTCCCTCTAACAAAGAATACCATATCCGTTCCCAGGGTGCGCAGTGTATAATTTTGCCGAAACCATCACGTAGGTAATCAAGAGCTTTACAGTGCTCCAAGTGAGTGACTAGCGCTTGAGTGAAGTGAGTCTTGATACTTGGCTGAGAGGCTGACTTCCTGAGAGGCTTCCGGCAGACCGTGTGAACATTAAAACATGAGTTGATTAGCTGATAAGTTCATTCATTCACAATTTAGTTGCATAATCAGCAACAAGCAATTTCTAGTGACCGTGCATAAAACTGAAACACTTAAGCCGAGTATGAACTTAGGATGTGGGTTTTAACCTAAGACACACTTAATTTATCTCTACCATTGTATCGCTCTCTATTCTATATCTCACAAGCGTCTACTAGTGGGTAGGTAGAGGTATTTGCATGGCAGTTAAGCAAAGCAATTTCGCGTGAACCTATCCCCGTTATAAAAAAAAACAAACCACTTATGCCAGTATGTTTATGCTATATTTACCTTTAGGTTTGTATAAGTATAATCACCAATATGATATGCGTAAAAGAATATCTAATCACGTTAAATAAGCTCCATGACGCAGTAAAGTACATGAGTGAACATATGTTCTTCCCAATTTATCTAAGCAGAGCACGGCCTAAATTCGCATAACGCATTGTCTTCGTGGGGCCCACCGCGCGGGCCGCGCCTCCGCGGGTGGTCCCAATTACACCACAGCCTTCCACGTATCTTACGTAACCCTAATCATTAACCACTTCAAGTAAATATCACCATTTGTAACATACGAATGTTGTTAGATAAATAACCAACCGAATTATGAAATAATCATGGTCCAACATCAGACTAAAATTTTTCTAATTTGAAATTGTCGGTAGTAAACTTTTCGTCACGCTATTTAAAATTTTTTTTCATTTCTAAGTTCTTTTTTTAAACTGTTGAGATTATAAGAGCATTATTAAAGTAACTAAAAAAAACTGTCTGGTGCTAGTGTTATTTAATTAATGAAGCGAAAGAGGTCTGCAAGTCTAGAGAAAACTGGCGCTCTACTATCTTTGGCTATCCCGTGAGGGACTTGGCGTGATAAAATATACCTATGGAAGTAAATGTTTTAAATGTACGAATAATTTATAAACACACACATAAGAACATTTGTGAAAAGAGGTAGTTTCAGAAACTAGAAATACAGGTCTGGTAAACATAAAATTGCTTAAGTGTAGTGCAGAGTCAACCTTCAATGATTAGTAAGTAAAGGTTTAGTAGTTAAACATCGGAACGATGAAGCCATCACGGCTGGACCACCGCGCTCGGTCATTGAACACGACCAACGCCGCCTCGAATTTGCACACGCGGCTCGCTACAAATAAGATGTACTTAAAGGTGCGCTAGTGTGAGAAAAAGCTCCGTGCATTCAGCCATAGACTCTTTGAAGTCAGTATGGTCACAAACTTGGATAAATCATCATTCTCGGAATAACGTTTAATAACCACACAAGCACGAATATAATATTGAAACAAATTTACCTATTCATTAGGTAATGTTTGCCATGGTGGCTGAGTGGTTCGAGTCGTCTGCAACGCAAAGATTGCACTTTGAGTCCTGACTGTCAATTACTTTTTCTGGACTTAAGGACAGTAATTACTAATCGCGAGATTAAAGTGTAGGAAAACATAGTGTCAAAAGCGATCTACGTTTGAGATAAAATTCATAGATGCATTGCCGTGATTGAGTAACGGCGATAGACTAGCTATCTGTGGCGCTCTAAATTATATCTCAGGCGAAAAATGGGTGTGTTCTTGTGTGTGGACACACAAGTGTGAAGGCGTTAAGATATATATTTAAGGGTGTCTGATCATTAAATTTCTTCCTTTAAAAATTGCGTGTGTGCACTCCACATTCTTTGAGAATGCTTCAAGATTCATTGCTCGCTAGGAATTACGACATGCTCGTGATAAAGTTGCCAACGACCGGCCTCAATTACAGAATAAGTGCTGTTATTCACTTGTTAATTGACGTCGGTTTATTTTTGGTGTCTCTATATTTAGCTTAATTTCTTTTTTAAAGTTATGACGTACGTACGTACGTACGTACATCGTAGTCTGTGTTTTCAGTAACCTAAATTATAGTATGATGAAAACAGTTTTATTTGTTTCAGAGATGTAATTAATTGTTTCTTGGCGCATTCCTAATTGTAAAAAGAACTTAAGAATCCGGTGGTAGTATCAGAGGATTTGTAATATACATATTTAAATTACAATTAAAAGCACACCTTATATTTTTTTTAATAAAAGGTGTGCTAACATGCATAAGTCCAAAGCAATGCTGCGCGTTATTACAATGATTTTGTTGTTTCCTCGGTCGTCAGCACCGCAGTGTTCCGTCCGCTTGCATGGGTACTTTAGCGTTTCCTGCATTCTTACTGTACCTAAGTATGGTGCTCTACACACGGTAAACCATGGGAACAAAACATTGCTATCATATTTTAATCGTATTATTTAAAGCCGTATTAATCTGTCACCTAAATAAACTTCTCATCAGAAAAATCGAAACACTTTGCAAGTTTATGTGTTGTGAAGATTATTAAAAAATGTGTATATTTAGGAATATATGTCAAATGTTGTTTAATAGTGAATAATATGAGGTATTATTCACTATCGTCACGTCAAAATCTAAAATCAAATCAAAATCAAAATCTTTTTATTTCACATAGGCCCAGATGGGCAACTTGTAAAACGTCGAAAAAGAAGCACGGTTTGGGTTGGTCACTTCCATGGAGAAGCGTCAGCTTCTTGGAACGTGGCGCCTATATTGAAAATCTAAGCGTGCGAGTGGTGGGACTGTTGTCATTGGCGTGACAAGTGCGTAACGCTGGAGTCTCAAACAGCGGAGGTTTTTAGTGTCCAGCACCTCGCATGATTGCAATCACAGGTCACCATATGGAGCCAAGGCTGTCTACTAAGTCGTTCATATAGTCATCATAGACGTCAAAACATCCGTTCCTTTAACACTCATGAGCTATGATTGCAATCGCACGTCACGGTATGGAGTCAAGACTGAATACTCTACAAATCATTCGAATCGGAGGTTTTAAGTGTGGGTGGTCGGCACCGTCACCAGACATTACCCGCCCTCGCGAGGCGTAATGATCGCTGATGATGCTCAGTAATTATGCCTCCAAACCGAATAGTTTCCTCATTGTTGTGCCACGACTTTATAATACTTACACCGTGTGTGGCGCATCGCATACAATACACTAGCGGCCCGCCCCGGCTTCGCACGGGTAATGGACATATTACGCCTTGAGGTTTTTCTTGTCTTAGGGTCGCATCAACTTATTTCAACCAATTTACACTTAAACCTTCATGAATTACTCCGTCTGTTCGGAAAACCGCAGGAAAAATTTTTGAGCTTATAGCGAACAGACAGACAGACGTGGTAGGAGTAATTGTTATAATAAAATAAATAATATATCCTCACGCCTTACCACAAGGGTCCCCGAAGGGGTAGGCAGAGGTGTATAGGTAATACCCACACACCCACTTTCCGCCAGAGGTATATTAGGTGCCAACGTGACAGATGGCGAGTCCATCGCCGTTACTCAAGCACGACTATACATACGCCTTTGAATTTCTTCTCAGACGTATGCAGGTTTCCTCTCGATGTTTTCCTTCACCGTAAAGCTCGTGGTGTGACTAATCACTGTACTTAAGTTCAGAAAAACTCATTGGTACAGTCGGGATTCGAACTTGCGACCTTTGCGTCGCAGGCAACTGCTCGAACCACTCGGCCACCACGGCTTTCACTTAATTACTTTCAGTAATTGTTTTATAATATATATAGCGTTCAACTAATCGACATAAAACCTTAACAAATTTTGCATCTAAAACTAACAGGTTGAACCATTCTGTCTATTGAAAAAACAGCATGAACATCCGCTCACCACTTTTTCAGTTTATCGAGAAAAGACGAACACACATACGTGGGGATTTATTTTGTAATATGTAGTGATAGTAGTGTTTGTAACTCGCCTAGATATCACTGAGCCATCTTGACAGCCTATCCCGGAAGTTGCTATGTCATTGAAAGCTGCGAAGGAAGCTGACAATTTTTTTTTATCAATGTTGCTGGTAAGTGTACTTTAAATATTCTTGTACATCGTTGTAAGTCTTGTGTCTTTAAAATAATTTACTGTAAGAAATAAATAATGTCATGTAATGTAAATTATATGCTTACTAAAAGTGAGTACCAAAAATATTCATGACGAAAAATTTTACAATTACTTATATATAAACATAAAATACAGCTAAGTTCTAAAAAAAAATTGTTGTTTTCGTTCTTATTATTTCATGTAGTATTATTGCCAATGCGAATGTGTATGTAGGATATAGAAGAGAAACATGACCGAATGATCGAAAAAATCTTTTTTATAAAAATATATTGAGAATACGTTTGAAGTAACTAAGTGATGAATTAAACCCCTTGGCGCTCGAGCTTCTATTCTCTTGTGTGGGATGCGGCGGGTTGTTACCTAAAATGCTTTATCCGTATGTGAAAATATACTATGTCTTAAGGTATCTCGCACAGCAAAAGCAGTATCGGTCGCTACTTAAGTCTATTCTTTCATTGGCAATACAATAACTATAACTCAGTCGGTGCAAAAGTATCAAATAAGGTCTCTGAGCGAATCACGAGCACGACTTCATGTTACTTACTTGAACATTTATAATGGCGTGTGCGTGATATACCACTGACAGGCAAGGATTTGCCGGATATCAAGACCATATTTCAAAGCTGTTGCAGAGGGGCTCGTGGCTCAGCCAATACGCTAAGTTAAGCAACGTCTTGCGTAGTTAGTACCTCTTTGGAAGAAAACCATACTGAGTTTAGTCCATTAATCGGTCGTCTTTGGTGATCACTACAGATTTGTTAGGAGTTGTAGTTATTCTGACTACTAATTTAACATTCGATCTTTCCTTTAGACAATGTACAGATAGTGCTAGCCACGAAGACGCGCCTCACTAATTTCTAGGCGAGAGGGTCGGGGGTATGGGAGGGGGGTACGGGAGTATGTCCGAGTCTATTAATTCTAGTTTGCGTGGGCACTTATCAGTACAGTAATCTGTGTACCAATAATACTCAAGCATTAGTGGAAGGTTGCACACTTGCACTTAAACTGTAGGGAAGAATAGTGGGGCGCGTCTTCGTGGATGACATTATCTATAGATGGGGTTTGAGGCGATGAATGTATCTTGAATAGTTTTGTTAATAATTGGTTGCTAACAGTCGTAGATTTAATTCAAGTAAACGCCATTTTATGGCAGAATAATGATTATCACGGCCGCCAATGATGAATGCTTAATTATTTTGTATCGTGATAATATCTGGCCTTACAATTCCCTATCATTTGATGTAAACCGATACAAATACACTCATAAAAGGCAAAGATGGCAGACAGCCATCATATGAAAAGAAATCGTTAGCTCAGAAGCTTAGGAAATTGAAAAGTTTGCCCAATAAAAAAAACTACAGGGCTCTTATGTCAACGTATCTCTGTTATGCCAAAGTCTTTTGAATACTATTGTTATTTGCCGAAAGCAGGTAATTACCATTTCATTTATTCACTAAACTGCTACCGGCGTTGAATATCTATTGTTAATATTGCATTTTTTTGGTTTCCTACTTGTAGTAATCTTCGCTACTTTAAGATTGCACTCCAAAAGAAGATTAAACTGTTTTACTCTTCGTAATTATTCTAAATGATGTTGCTATTTTTACCTGCAGAGTTCTTCCAAGAATCTGTTATAACAAACGATGGACTGAAACGAATTGAACTTATTGTTGGGAGTCTAGGCTTTAAGAGATACTACAATGAGCATTGTGCTCATATACTGATTGCTACAAGGTGAGTATTTACAAAAATAATGTAGTGTGAAAAATACGATGAAAAATATGTACAAATTTGTTGTGATATATTAATGGACGACTTGGGAAAGTGTATAACATAATTAAATAGATATAATTTAAGTAGAGTGAGAGTCATGATGGCCAAGTGGTTCAAGCAATTGCCTGCAAAACAAAAGATTGCAAGTTTGACTCCCGACTGTACCAATAAGTTTTTTTGAACTAAGGTACTTACAGTGATTAGTCACTCCACGAGCTCCACGGTGCGTCATTGAAAACTTCAAGAGGAAACCTGCATACGTTTGATAAGAAATTCAAAGATTGAAAGAGCTTGCGAAACAGCGATGAACTCAAGTTTCTCACACGCCATATTTCACTGTACAACAAAGAAATTATCCACACATATAGGTACCTACCAATACAATACACACAATTAGACTAACAAATATGTAGTTATGCCGATGTATACGAAATCGAATCCTAGTCTAATTCATTTTTTTAACGATGCCCATAATGTCAATATATTTAACGAGAACTACCAAATTGAAGACATTTTTCTGCAAGCATATTAAAATTACACATATTAGATAGGTAATCAAAAGTTTTATTACAACTCTATTTCAACTGAATTTATTAAGCCATTAACAAAAAGCGATACTTTTAACACCTCCGTTCGGGTAAGCGATATTTTTTTACGAAATTTGCCCGTAAAGTAAATTGCGTTTGTGTCGGTAAAGCTGCCTTATAATTTATAGCTAAGTGGGGTTTGTAAGAAAGCACGTCTTCTTTAGATAGAATCGTAAACTATTGGTCGAATGGTCTCGAAATAAATCATCGAGTTTTTATAAAGGCGTCATCGCCTCCGGACTGTCACCGAGTGGCGCGGGGCGGCGCATCAAAGCGGTTCGGAGCTTTGTAGAGCCGACTGTACGCGCGCCTATGAAGGCTTCATTAAAGTGTTCGAGCTTGTCTGTCATTTGGCGGTTAGTGGTTACACCGTTTGATCGGTTCAATGTAGCATTTGACGTTTGCGTGATTGCCTAAAATACCAATCGGTAAATTATAATGGAATCTATCTAGCTTTTCGTTTCGTTTTTAAGTACCTAAAATAGATATTTAAAGGAGCTTTTAATCATGCGTGGGACTTTCCCTCCTGTGCGATATGCGTGCGAGTATATTTTACCTTAAAACCTTACCTTTACCTTACCTTTTTTTAGACCTTTATTATACCTAATAACCTATTAAATATTCATACATATCATCACGCCGTGTCCCTAACGGGGTAGGCAGAGAGTATAGAGCGCCAGTTCACTCTAGACTAAATAAAAAAAGTACGGTCACCGTTTTTAGTGCCTAATGTCCGCTTTAACCTTTGAACCGTTGACACCACGAGTTCATAAGCTGTAAACCTTAATACAGCAAAACTACAAGCGTTCATAGAACAATGAATAATCAAAACTCTGGTAGCTACAACCCGTCTGCAGGTAATTCCAGGAAGAAGGCGTGCGGCGCGCGATTCGGGCTATCCTCGCTCCACGCAAGCTCGCGGCAGTCTCGCCCGACGTATCCGACGATAGAGTCATTATGCGCATTATGGGACTCTGCTCCTCAAACTTTTCTTCTCACAAGGGTTATATTTTAAGGATTTTTGTAGCAAATTATATGTTTAACCGTCGTATGCTAACATACTGTCACAATTGGTTGGCTGGTACGCGATCCCCAGCTGATACTTTACGAACAGCCAAATTGCTGAACCTGGTTGGTAGTACGAGAGTGTTACCACTTAGAGTAGACCACGGTGACCGCATAACATCTGCCGGGCCATACGCTTGTTTGACACTTTAGAAGTTAAAATAATATAATAGGTAATTTAAAGCTTTTGCTTCGCTATTTTGACCTATGATAAGGAAAATAATAATAGTTTTATTTCAGTCACATTGGCAACCATAAAAATACACTATTCCCAACCTTCGGAATTACTTTCTCACTAAATGGAGTCGTGGTAAAGTATGTATTATATAAAAACGTATGTATTACCTATATAAAAAAATATTGCATAATCTCTGACCGCTGTGTAACATTTACCTGTCATTAAATTTATTTACATCCAGCTCGTATCTCATACCTTTTAAATGAGCAATAAAGTCTGTGACAAGACGATTTACGACTATTATGGAATGAGATCGGAAAGTCTTTATGGCTTGATAAACCGTGTCGTCTGGTCAATTAAAAAGGTTTTCCAAGGAATATAATTTCGGAAAATAAATATAAAATTATATAATATTCATAAGTGAAGCGATAATTCTGTTAGTAACCATTTTAATGAAAATTACTCATACCAGAGAGCCGTGGTGGCCGAGTGGTTCGAGCAGTTGCCTGCGACGCAAAGGTTGCAAGTTCGAATCCCGACTGTACCAATGAGTTTTTCTGAACTTAAGTACAGTGATTAGTCACACTACGAGCTTAACGGTGAAGGAAAACATCGAGGGAAACCTGCATACGTCTGAGAAGAAATTCAAAGGCGTATGTATAGTCGTGCTGGAGTAACGGCGATGGACTCGCCATCTGTCACGTTGGCACCTAATATACCTCTGGCGGAAATTGGGTGTGTGGGTATTACCTATACACCTCTGCCTACCCCTTCGGGAATCCTTGTAAGAAAGCGTGAGGATATATTATTATATTATTATATACTCATACCATAAATTTTAAGGCTGAAATTTGGCACAGGTGATGTTTGTATGGTGAAGGAATGTTTATTTTTAGTCTTATTCAATATCAAACTTAATCATAATTAGGATAAAAATCAATCTCATTAATTCTTCAAACGTAAACGTAACATTTTAACGATTTTCGGTCGAATCGCCACAGCTGGACAACCACTAGTACCTACCCAAGGTACTAATGGTCGATCTATGCATTTCACGTATCTAGGCCCTACTGAGCCTAAACTAAGTATTAGCATGTCTACTAGGAATAAGTATACGATGCAGCAACGTGTAAATCTTACTTCACATCTTTAGATCAGAATCAAACGTGCATTGGATTTTCGTAACACAAACACAAACGGTTAACTTGAAGATAGCATATAAGCGATCTTCCATTGGCTAAGTGTAGGTATGCACACTTAAGTTGCTCATCTTAATATATAAATCACGTGTCACGTTGTTTGTCCGCGATGGACTCCTAAACTGCTTAACCGATTTCAATCAAATATGCACACCGTGTGGAGTTTGATCCAACTTGAAAGATAGGATAGCTTACATCACAATTGGTGCCAATAGGTGGCGCTGCGATCATGTTTCAGGAAGTTTAACTTTTTCACCCGGGCGAAGCTGAGACGACTAGTGTTCGCTTATAAACTTATAGCGAAATCTCAATGCGGTAAAGTTTGAGCAGCTCTGTACTAGGCTGACTGATTAACTCGTTGGGCAGGCGCGGGCGCGGAGGCTGCATGGCCACTCGGCCGTTGGTACCGGACCGCATTGCCTATTATTATATATTCCACATATATTTTTTATGCCTTTCATTTCGGATTGCTGCAGGCGAATGTTCCAGCTTCTGGTAACTTTAAGTAAGGTTTCAAAGATATTCGTAGTGTTAACTGTGTAAGATTTCTATATTTATTGCGTATATAAAATCAATTGCTCTGTGGGTCGGTATATCGGTACCTTTGTAGCTGTACACATGTATGTTCACTTACACAAGCTATTACAGGGATGGTCTGAACAATGTATGGGTATTTTAATCATGCTTAGGACGGTTTCTGAACTAAGTAATAAGTATCTAAACAATTCTTGTCTTACTATTAAAAATATTGTTTATTTAGCTTTAACGTTTCAACGCATCGCTTAGTATTAAGATGCTTCCTTCAAGTTTATTACGGCTGACGTAAGTATTATTAACTTTAAGAATACATTAAGGATAATTCGTTAAAAAACGTCTCGCTACACTCGTACCTTTCAACCTTTAATTATAATACAATCAGTTTTGTGAGACTGTTTTAGTTCAGGTTTAATGTATGCGTAGAGATGTCACTATCTCTAGAGGCGTGGGTGGACAGCCTACGCGACGCACGTGTGCCGGATGCCGGCATTGGGTACGGTAATTGTTCCTTATTTTTAAGCCCGAATAAGTTTAGTATTTCGAGTAGTAAGGAAGCGATTTATAGACCACATTATACGACATGATCTTAGTTCCTTTAAAAAATATAAGGTAAAACATAGAGGAAGAATAAGATTAATACCATGAGTCAGAGCGAAGATTTAGTGTCTGCAAGCGCCTAGAGAGGATGAAGCGATAAAGGATCGAGCTGGACAGAGAGAAATTAAAATTAAATAAATTAAAATGAAAAAAGAATTAAAAAAGGTAGCGAATGTATAAGTCCCTATTAGGACTCGATGTATTACTATCATAGGATATTTGAAATAGGTAGATTTTCATTTAACACACTCTACTGACACTTCCGCTAAGGAGTTATCCACATGTTATCCATACATATATTGCGTTCCTAAATCGTCTCTGAATCATGAAGCTGTGCATTTTATGTTATAATTGTTGTATTGTAATATCTGAAATAGGTATTGTCTTTTGTTATACCATAAAGAACGAAATGGTCGATCGAACGTTAAAGACATTCCTTCTGTGACTGTATATAAGTATATTAGTAGCCTTACCGCGGGAACACAACACTACATAGTGGGCTGTGAATACCGTCAATTACACACACCTACAATTTGGATGCAGGATTCGTTATGCCCTTGTGGTGTTGGTTTTGCAATACTGGGGATGTCGTGTTGGTCATTAGTCGTAAGCTTTACTGATCTCGTTGTGGGTTTCTATCGGACGCGAGCAGCGACACTATTTCACCCATTCTTTTAATGTACATGCATTAACTTTATTACGTGTCGCCTGTATATAACCCAGTTACATGGCGATGAAGGTGTAAGGACAAAAAGCTGGCGCGCCGCATAACCACTTCATCGCTAACAAGTGTTAACACCGCAAACCAGTCCAGTTTTTATCGTCACCACCAATCTCTCACACACGCGAAAAAATGAGAAACCTTCAAGTAAAAAGACCGGTACTTTCGTTTAGTCATTGTGTTACGATCACTAATGATAAAATTATTGCGGCGGTGTTTCATTCAAAGTGAAAAGGAACATCTTATGTTCTATATGTTTCGTTAAAAGAAAAAAAAAACATATATTGCGTACCTACTAGCTGTATCCCGCGGTTCCAAGTTACTCGGTACTTAACTAATATTATTTCAGGAATAAAACTTATCATATGTGTTAATTTATCAAATCATCAATGCATGCCATGAACAAACAACATCCTCACACATTGTCGCATTTATAATATTACTAGGAATTCTATCTTCATTGCTTAGAGGGTTGCAAAATGTAAGAGGACTGAATATAGAGATATACAAGTTAAAAAAAAGTCGGGAAGTAAAAAAACGGTAATACTTTACGGTCAGTTTGGATCATGTTTGACCCAATTTCAATCCCCATTATTTATCACCGCTTTAAATAAAAATAAACGACATCAGCGAGACCCTTATCTACTTAATAAGCGTAAAATGGTAATCAATTTTCGATAGCCATCTGTTATTACCGTCACGACGGTGATATCAGATGGCTTTCAAAAGTACCAATCCGTACTTATCAAGCCTTAAAAAAAGCTCCCGGCACCGAACGTGATCCTGGAACAAGATACATAAAGTATAACCAGCAATCATTATTGCTGTTTTAGCAACTAGGATTGACGGCGGTTCTGCTAGTTGGAATATTAGGCGTACGCAACAGCGCCATCTCTCCAGCGAGTGGAGAATAACTACATATTATGTTAGCTAGGATCACACGGCAAGAACAGCCTATTTTGCACACAGCAGCAATATGCCTTGAGGTTATCTCATATGATAGAAGAAAGCCAACCCTGCCCGCGGGCAGATCTCGATCTAGATCTTAGATGCTTTTCTTTGCCGAGTCTCTATATATATAAAGCCATTGTGACCGAATTTTTCGAGTAATCTTCGTGTTGCAGGCAACTCAAAGAAGGCAAAGCATTGCAATTTCGAATCCCGACTGTACCAATGAGTCGTGCTTGAGTAGCGGCGATCTGTCACGTTGGCACTTAAAATATATCTCTGGCGGAAAGTGTGTGTGGAAAAGGGTGTTTGCCTACTACCTTAACACCTCAGCCTACCCCATTCTAAAACCCTTTTGGGAAAGCGTGAGGATATATATATACATACCTCTTTGTCACTAGATAATATATACAGTTTAATGATATAATGTTAACTAAACCAACATAATGGCTTTAGACATGGCTTCCAATTTGTTTGGTATATAAAATAAATATGTTTTGGTAATTTACCAAGCGTAAAAAGTAAAATCTTTCGAGATGCCACTCAGCTGCTTCCGTGGCCAATAAATTATCGCACAGTAAGTAAAATTTCGACTCTTTTACGATCGATAGTGACACGGTAACGTCAATAAAATATTTAAGAGTATAAAGCGATGTTTAAAGTAATATCCTGCATCGAGAATAACCATTGTATTCAGTGTGTGCACGTCCCAAGTGGAATAGAGATGCTTGGAGCGAGCGAAGTAGCATCTGTAAACGTTTTGATGTTTCTCCTTGCGCATGCGCTTCACCTTTGGTACTCGTTATTATAAATCTCGGTATATAACAAAAAAAAACCATTATATAGAATATCTATATACATACGAGGTGTGTAAGTCTAGAGGGAACTGGCGCTCTATGCTCTCTGCCTACCCCGTTAGGGACTCGGCGAGATGATATGTATGTATATAGTATACTAGCTGTCCCGCCCAGCTTCGCCCGGGTATAATTATCTGAAACACGATCGCAGTGCCACCTATCGGGTCCAATTGTGATGTAAGCTATCCTATCTTTTAAGTTGGATCAAACTGCACAACACGGTGTGCAAATTTGATTGAAATCGGTTAAGTAGTTTAACTCGGACAAACAACGTGACACGTAATTTATATATATTCAAATACACACAGTATATACCTGAGCAATTTCTAAACTTAATTTAAACCTTTTTGGATTAGAAGTGATGATCTTAATAAAAACAATGTTAAAATTCGTTATATGAGGGAATGTCAAATTAACAATTAAGGTCAGATAATTCAAGAATGTTTAAGGTGTGATGTAAAATATGATGTCACAAATTTGTCCTTTGCACTCATAAACAATCATCGCAAAGGCATATAACAGTGCCACCTGCTTTAAAAAATGAGTGCGCTGCACGTTTTTTCAAACGATATATTCCGTTGAACTGTGAAATAAACAGCACATGAGAATTAAATAAAGTCACGTTTTTTAAATATAAGAATCCTATTAAGCAATTTACAAACGGAAATTTCCAGTAACAATTACATACATATGGTTAAGTGAATTCAACATTTCATTTAATTTCGTTCTAAGTAATTTAAAGGTTGACG
>JACCPG010009787.1:0-20555 GCA_016069955.1 Drepana arcuata | reverse complement strand
CCCTGGCTTTATCACTATTGCGATAGAGACACGTCGCAAACGGGCTTTCTGGGTGCTCCAAATCGATGGGTTTTTTAAACGTTGTATGTGAAGATTTATCCTCCAGACAATTTTGCTGTTATTCCCGAGGAGACAGCGCCAAGAGCAATTTTATTTTGCCTCCTAATTCGAATTAAGTCAATGTTATTTAAATTTTTCTCAAAAAGTTTTATCGGGTGCATCTAAAAACAGTATTTCTCTCAGTGTATTTTGTACACTACATCACACTATCAAATATTTGACGCTGTACTGGCGTTAAATTTGATCAGACGTTTTGCAGTGTTTCTTCAAACTTTTTGGATCGTAATTTATTTCTGACGCATATTCTCTTTTACATACAAACATACGATCACGTCGAGTCCTTGACGGAGTAGGCAGAGGGAATAGAGTGTCAGTTCTCTCTAGACCTATTTCGCTTCGTCCACATTCATCAGTTTCTTCATACATGCCCGTCGGTTTCGAGTATTCTTGACGTTCCCGCCCTTGAGCGTCAGATTAATTTCATATAGGTAGTTGAAACGTGATCTTCCTATACCTCTTCTTGCACACACTTTTGCTTTGTAGGTGTATCTGTTTCGACAATCTTTCTTTACTCATCCCTTCTATATGTCCAAACCAACATAACATGTCTTTCTTCATCTTTACAATCACGCCCTCATTCACGCCAGTTGATTTGCGAATCTTTTCATTACAGATTCGATTTAGGATAGTTACTCCGCACATTTTTCGAAGAGGTCGCACCTCAACTGCATTTAAGCTATTTTCATACTTCCTTGACATGCCCAGGATTCGCTGCCATAGAATAAAAAAGGCACCAATTTCGCTTTGTGGACAGCTACTCGAGCATTCAGACTTTACTTACTCAGACTTTTACTGCCCATCAACGCCGACATGGCCCCATTCACCTCATTACCGGCAGTTATCCCTCTTTCAATATCTTTTTCATACTTTCCACCTCGTGTGAACATGCTTCCTAGATGTAAAAATTCATTCACGTGCTCTGATTTGCTTGACTCTCTTTTAATTTATTCCCCACCAACTGTCGATGTTTGCAAGACGTACTGAGTGAGCGGGTTTATTCTTCTACTCATAACTATATCTTCTATGGCCAACAGAGACCAATTCTCGCTTGAGAGGGCGCAACGCTCTCGATCAGCTGATAGACGCACTTCGCGTTCATCGATGCTCTCCTGGGAGCGCAAAGTCGCGGTCAGAGTTCTTTGCGAACTTAAGCGCGATTCCCTTTCCGTGAATATTTCAAATTCACGTGAATTCAGAGTGCCTGGTAAAGCACCGTGCCGGTCATCCAATACCGCGCTTTTTCTGATTCCGACCTACTTAGTCTCATCCTTTTCGCATTCCGGCTACGCGGCGAAAGTATTTTTTTTTATAGAATGTATTTTCAAGGGAAATATCAATATACATACATACATATAATTACGCCTCTTTCCCGTAGGGGTAGGCAGAGATCACTTCTTTCCATTTGCTACGATCCTTACATAAATATCAAACCTATAATAAATCAAATAAATTCAATCAAAACTGTCGGGTGAAAACCAACACCATAGAAATTACCGAACACCTATTTATATACAAATTTAAAAACACAACAATTCAAATCATTTGTACGTGTTATGTTGCGATAAAAACGGGTCGAAATCACAAACTTTCGAACGAATGACACTTTTCTAACTACGAAGAAATTATATCTACCTACTCGATTCAATTTCGTTACTTCAAAATAATGACCAAACCTATGTATAAAAATTCCAGACAACCAACACCTTATATCTAAACAATTCGAAACTCACAACGCCATCTATCGAATATGAAAGTCAACATTCGTTCTATTTTGGTGTTTCAAGTAACTGAATTACGTGCGTGAGAATTTTTTTAATACATATTACCTAATATCTCTTGATAGAGTGAACCGATTGCGATGAAACAAAAACTAAGTAATACCTCTAGCTGCGAACAATTATTACGCATAAAAGTTATCTACATTGGTTTCGTATATTTTACGTGATACGTGAACATGCTTGCAGACAAACAGACAAACAGACAAACAGACAAAAATTCCAAAAATGCTGGAAATGGGTTCTGTTGGTTATCCTTAAACACCCTAGCAATTTTTTTTTAAATATATTCGATGTACAAAAACGATTTTTCTACAGATTTATTATATGTATAGATAGATAACGAGCTAGTTTAGATAGAAGTTTAATATAGTTTAAAAGGCCCCATAGCGGGTTATTGCTTGTGGCTTTTATATAATAATATTTATTCTTTGGCACACTTTTGTTTGTTCTCTCATCCTGTGTCGTGTTTGTCTTTGTGTTCATTAAATTTGAAAAGAACCAAGAAAGAAAAGTGAACTGTGAACGAAACGAATAACTTTTTTTATAAAACGAGGATATATAATGAGTTTGTGAAGCTGAGACTTTACACCTCAAATTTCTAATAGATGCAGTGATAGTCAATCTTTCAGCCTTTTAATTCGTCTGTGCATAACCTCATAACCTCAATAATGCATAACCTCAGACATGCATATCCACCTCAAAATAGACCTTGGAGACCGAATCCTCGATATCGTGCTCCATTTCCTGAGAGAAATCCTTTACTGAATAATCGTGCCAGATGGGCTCAGCCTCAATTTACCAACAAAGAGGAACACTGGTGCGAAACTTGTGACAGAGGCTTTCCTTCCCTTGAACTTTTGGAAAAACATAAGCAGCAACATCAGGTTAGTAATGTTTTTAATTTTATTACCATTAATAGTTATTGTAACAAAGTGAACAATAAACCTGTAAAAAAGATCTGAACCTCTATCATTGTGCCTATCAGGCAACATTTTTTATTGCTCATCTGCTATCTTATTAGTATAAATACAATAACACCAATATACCTCTGGTGGAAAGTGGGTGTGTGGGTATTACCTATACACCTCTGCCTACCCCTTGGGGACCCTTGTGGGAAGGCATGAGGATATATATTTGTATTTATCTGCTTATCCACCACTGCATGTGTGTGATTGCGTTAAACTAAAAAACTGCTGAACTGATTTCCAGGAGGTTTTCACCACTATGATATGATTCAAGAGGAAGGTTTGTGTATAGCCTAATATTGCACTACCCAAGGGAACAGTGCAGTTATCACATACAGTATCTATGAATTTGTCATGGGTGAAGCCATGAGGTAAAGTTACTTGTATAATATTACTCTAAATTATTATTTTTTATGACACTACATTGCTGGCAGTTCATCCACACTCATTTAGTCTTTAATACATTTCCAAATGTTAATGTCTGTTACAGAAATGCAATATTGATGGGTGTCAGTTTGTGGCACACCCAAAAGTAATTACAAAACATATACAAATGCAACATTCATCAGGTCTGTACAAAAGAATTGCTAAACTAGTCAACCCTGAGGAAATACAGAAATGGAGGGAGGAGAGAAAAAAGAAATATCCTACAAAAGAAAACATAGACAAGAAAATTGCAGAGATGAAAGAAAAAGTGAAAAGAGGAGAAAAGATGGGTTTGGGCAGAGAGAGAAGAAGTAAATATAATAAAACAGGTGATACATCTTATTATTATATAAACTTACTAGCTGTCCCGCCCAGCTTCGCCTGGGTGAAAAAGTAAAATTTCCTGAAACACGATCACAGCGCCACCTATCGGGTCCAATATATTTTCTTCCGCGAACGCTCAGGCTGTGGAATGAGCTCCCCGTTGAGGTTTTCCCTGGAGAGTACAGCATGGAGTTCTTCAAGAAGGGTGTGAAAAGATTCCTGCAGGGTCGGCAACGCGCGAGTGATACCCCTGGTGTTGCAAGCGTCCATAGGCGGCGGTAACCGCTTACCATCAGGCGGACCGCATGCTTGTTTGCCACCCAAGTGGTATATAAAAAAAAAAAAAAATGTGATGTAAGCTACCCTTTCTTTTAAGTTGGATCAAACTGCATATGGTGTGCAAATTTTATTGAAATCGGTTAAGTAGTTCAGGAGCCCATCATGGACTTGATTGCCATAAAAAAGGTTATAGTGAGTTAATCTTAAAAGATAGACATATGCTGTAGTGGTTTTTTTTTTACAACTTTTAAAGAGTAATAATTCCCTCATACATGATATTTTCGTAACTTAAACCGTTTACGCAGCCTACGCAAAGGAAGCTCTCAAAAAGGAATATTTTTTCCCATTCTGGCAACATTATTCACTTATGCTTCGCTCTTATCGGTCGTAGCGTGATGTTATAAGCCTTCCTAGAGAAATGGAGTATCCAACACAAAAAGAATTTTTCAATTCCAACCAGTAGTTCCTGAGATTAGTGTGTTCAAACAAACAAACAAACAAACTCTTCAGCTTTATAATATTAGTATAGATGTGAACAGCATGACCTGTTTTTTGTTTGTAGTAAATTTGACGCCTGAAATCAAAAATACTAGAAGGCATTCTATACTTATTCTAAAGCTTTCATTTCTTAAACAAATTTTGGTTATTTCACAGAAACAGGTGTGAAAAGGCAGTTCAATGAAAGCTATGAAAATAAGCAGACCCAGCAACCTAATCTAAGAAAATCAAATCCCACACTTGTTAATAAGAAGCCAAGGAGAGAACCAAAAGTAGCACCTCTTTTTGAGGAGAAAGCCAGACTTACACCATTTGGTGGCATTCAACACTTAGTCATGGATATTGATACAGAAGAGAAAGATGAAAAACTAAACTGTAACTTCTTAATTGAAGATGATGATTCAGAACAAACACTCAATAAAGTAACAGAAATTGTAGACAAACCTATTTTGTGTGGTGCTTTATCATCATTAGTGTGCGATTACAAATCTTCAGATGATGAAGAGTACCAGACTACCTCTGTTAAAATATCTCACCATAATATGACTGACACTGTTAAAAGTAATGCGACCCAAAATAAAAACAGTGTTGAGGTACTATTAGATCAAAAGAATAATGAAAGTGATAATGATAGTGGCCCTGAAGAAATAAAGGTGATAAAAAATGAAATTCAAAATACTGATGTTCTAAATATGGTACCAAGTGCTGAAAAAGGTAAAAGGGACAAGCAAACTATGTTCAAGAAGAGGCATGTGCAAATAAATCATCAGCAAAATATAAGAAAGAGAACCAAACTTCCTTCAACACTTCTTCAAAAGTTATTATCAAAAGAGGTACAGCATGAGCGTAATATTGTACTACAGTGTATCAGATATGTTATGAAAAATAATTTCTTTCAAAAATGACTTTCTTTAATAAAATTCTGTTGCATTGATTATTGTGCTTCATCACACCAAGCCCATGTCAGTGACCTAAGAAATTCGATTCTATATTAAAAAAATCATCGATTCAAATAAAAATCGATAATTTTTTAACATCCCTAATATAGAATCGAATAATATATCCCTAATATTTAAAGCTATTATTTTCTTATCGATTTTTATAATAATATTCATAGATTTTTAATAAATCTTATAATATAAATTTATCTAAAATTATATATATTTATATAATTATGTGTTTAAATCGATTTCTAGAAACAGTCCATGTCTTTTCTTTATTTTATTAAAGTACACCAGCAATATACACATTTGGAAATTAAAAACCTAATATGTACATCAATAATAGGCATACATAACACTTTTAAAATATGTTACATGATAAAAAATATATTACTAAAATAAATAAAATATAATAGTACAGTATTACCCCGCTTTACGCGACCCCGTTATTCGCGGTTTCACTATAACGCGAATTTAAAATTTTTAAGTTTATTCATGTTTGGACATATTGCAGAGTATCTTACAAATATTATAAATGTGAATGTTTGTAAGTTTGGATGTTTGCGGTTCTTTCACTACAAAACGACTGAACCGATTTGGCTTGAAGTTGAAATCGTGATGACTTATACCTAGGAATAGGACAAAGGCAACTGTTTTTTTCTCGAAAATTCAGTTCTAATATTATAAAGTATGATGCTCTTTCACGGCATAGCGGCTGAACTGATACTAGCAGGAATATACATAAGCTACTTTTTCACGCGGGCGAAGCCGCGGGTATAAGCTAGTATATAATAATTATGACCGTGTCTTGACCGTGTGTCAAACAATTAAGAACAGTGCTGGGTGTTATGAACATATTTTACAAGAACGTAAAAAAAACGCTACCCTAAAGACAATAGATGTATTTCTCCGTAAAAAAGAATTAATTGTATGTATTGCATAGTGTTCATAGAATTAAAGTGATTAATTAAAGTTATTCGTATTTTTTTGTATACAATTTTGGCTATGTTTAATCATAAACCTCGATATACGCGAATTTCTGTTACCGCGATTTTTAGTTTTGACTTGTTTTTTTTTTATTTATATCGATTTTTTGCAAAAATCTATATTTTTAGTATTCTACGTATTTCTACATGCAGTTATAGTAAGTATTAAATAGTAATAGTAGTCTGGTTATAGTGGCTCATGTTGTAGGCTTATGTCAAGTCTGTAACACTCATGCCTACATGCAATCATCATCAAGTCAATAGTGTGTAGGTTTCATATATATGTAAAGGTACTACATACACACTATTTTAGGTACGAAGAAACTGATGCATGTGGACGGAGAAAGGGCCGTTAGGCGATTCGTACACTGCACCGTATATTACAGCGTAGCGAGTGTTCTAACGTAGCCTGCTAGTATTTCCATTTGTATAGGATTATGCGCCTAAAAGCGGAGAAACACCCGCGCGTTGGTGCGGGACGACGCGCAAGTTATGGCACACAGTCCCGCGGTGTTATGCGTGATTTTGGAAGGGTTTCAGAATGAAATGAGTCAAAGCGCAAAGCGTACGCGCGTGATGCGTAAAAAACCGCGCGATTACGCAGATCTGCACTCCCGCAAGTAGGATCGTCGACATGCAGCGTGGTGCGTGATGATTATGTATGTATTAATTAATTTTGAGGTTTCATTAGATCTTATCTTACTCATATCTCATAACAGATTCCTATTTTTTTAAGGATAGAGGATAACCAGCGCAGTACATTATAGTGCGAAATACTCTAATCCAGATTTTATCTCAACTAAGGTTTTTACTAAAGCGATTTTTAAGTTAAAACAAGGAAAATAATTTTATATTTTATTCGTAGTCCATATAATTAGTTTAGGACTGAGGAGCAGCAGCAGCAGCAGCAGGAGCTGGTGCGGTGGTAGCTGCGGCTTCCTCGCGAATACGATCCTTCTTGAGTACACCCATGAAGGCGGCCTTGTCAGCCGGCGTCTGGAAGCGACCGTGACCAAACTTGGACGACGTGTCGATGAACTTGAGGCAGATCTTTTCCAGAGCTGCCCTCTTGGTATGCACTCGCAGAGACTGGAATGAAAAAATTGATATAAAAACCTTTTCAACAGGAGATATCAAATTAAGTGTTTCAAATAATACATACTTTACGCAAAGTAATCACACGCTTTTTCGGTCCCATACAGCATCCCTTAATCATTACAAAGTCATTGTTAACTTCACCATAGTGGGGGAATCCTCCCATAGGCGTGATCGACTTTTCTGACAAATCATACTCTGTACAGGCATTGTTCTTGATTACCTTGCCATCCTTAGTGTGAATACCTGAAATTAATTGAGCATTTAATTATTACTAAAACCTCAAGTATACTTGCATATAATTCAAAAACTATCAATAGCATCCTGGACCTTATATATACTATATACAGTAAAACACCCATTACTATTTTTATTGTGTATGTAGAGTTAATTTAAGAACAAACCTTGTCCTAGACGGTAGATTTTCTTGTTCATTTCAGTACGATGATGATAGCCCTTTTGACCAGCACGGGCTACAGTAAATGATACCCTTGACGGATGCCATGCTCCAATACAAGCAACCTTGCGGAGACCCTTGTGAGTCTTGCGGGGGAGCTTCTTTGTGTGCCAACGGGAAGTTACACCTGTAATTTAATTACAAGGTTATAACAGATATCCTACTCATTATCGGGTATAAATAAGCTTTAACATTGAAGGAGATAAGTTGCATGATTCTCATGTTAAAACAGTAAATTATAGAAGGCAACAGATACATTTATGTTTATCAATATTGATTGTATATTTGTCAAGATTGATACTAATAAAAGGATCTAAATTTATATAGATAAATATTAAATCCTAACAAAAAATAAACATGCATATGACAAGTTGTGCAAAAAGGTTAAACGTTGTAAATTGATATTAATAGATATTAAGTTATACCTTTGTAACCCTTGCCCTTGGTGACACCAATGCAGTCAATCATCTCATCTTGAGCAAAGACAGAATCTACAGGAATAGGCTTTTCTAAGTGCTCCCTGGCCCATTTTACTTTGTCTTCAATGGTTCCACCATTGAGTTGGATCTCCATGATGTGGGCTTTCTTTTGGCGCTGTTTCAACAGCTTCATCTGGGTGTGGGCAATGACCCTGATAACGCTACAATAGCGGATCATCTTCTTGAAGTCTTTCTCAATAGACTTGCGTCCCAGCTCATCCTGCCACTTCTTGCTGGATTTAGTGAATGCCTTCTTTTTGCACTTGTACCTGTTTTGTCATAAACCAAACAGCTGCTGTAAGAAAAACCTAGCAGCCTCATCGTTGAGCGGAGACCACTTGGTAACAATATGCAGCAAGCATATTTGAGGTTGTGCACTCTCATCGTAAGATAGGAGAGCTATACATTTGATTAGTAAAAACAATACATTCATATTTATTAAATGTATACATTTAACGAATATATAGTCTCTCTAAACTACTTTGGTTTTAGTTTACTTAAAAACCATTCAGACAGAGCAGCGCGCCAAATAACTAAACGCTGTTGGTTAAGCAACTGGGTCATTTCGAATACTTGCATCAAATTCTATAACAAAAGCATTTATCATTTCATACTTATGTGAAAGACTTGCAATGGCGTGCCACGCATTAATGTTATCTATAGGAGTTATCATGTAATATGTATTAATCTAGATTGTTGATTAAACGGTCTGAATTAATTACCAGTTCTTGTAGAATCTACGGCGACAGTCTTCGGACATGTGCTCGGCCCATATAGTAAGCAGAGCGCGGAGACCATGAGGAGTCTCAATATAGCCAACCACACCAACAGCAACCATTGGAGGAGTCTCGATGATAGTCACAGCCTCGACAATCTCCTTTTTGTTGATCTCTGGAAAGTTCAGCAATTAATTGAATAAATATGCACCGAAGCCGCTGTCTAGGTAAAGTCTAGAATTAAAGGATATAACGTACTTGAACCAGGACGGTCGGGTTCACGAACCACGTGGGTCATACCAGCCTTGTAACCAATGAAGGCGGTGAGATGGACAGGTTTACTGGCATCATCTCTAGGGAAAGCCTTGACCTTGCCACGGTGACGGCGGGACCTCTTCTTGGGGTAGAATCCCATGGACCCATGGCGAGGAGCCGAAAACTTTCTGTGCGACTGAAAAACGGAATACACGTGTCAAGATAATTCCCATAATACGCGCATTGTTTGTATTGAATACGCAAGCCATCAGTCCGCCCTAGTACAAATCTTCACTTAGAATTCAGGTTCTAACCGTTTTAATTGATACTTTTCTCTCATCATTTGGCTAAGTATTACAAACAGCGGGATAAAAATAAAACAAATTTCCAAAAGAAACCACAGCGATAGTATGTATGACTAATGGAATACGAATTCCGTTGAGTGATTGTAACAAAAATTTGAGATGGGCAAGTTGGAAGCTTTATCCTTACCATGTCGGTCGACCGTCGCAGGGAAAATGACAGAGATCTTGGTATTTCCTGTCAACGACACATTAACTACAGATTATATATGGACATTCATGATTTTGTAAATCTAGGCAGATAACTTATTACTTTTTTTATCATGGATATCATATAAGTAAATTCACGAATTTAAAATTCTCTGTATCTTATTCTCCATTAAAAATTGCTTACGTTCCAAGTTCCCCTAAATCATCATCATCATATGATCACGCCAAGTCCCTAACGTGGTAAGCAGAGAGTATAGAGCGCCAGTTCTCTCTAGAGTCTAGACTTACATACCTCTTTCGCGTCGTCCACATCCATCAGTCTTTTCATACATGCTCGTCGGTTTTGAGTACTCTTGCTTGACGTTCCCGTACTTGAGCGTCGATTTAATCTAGGTAGTTGGAACATGGTCTTCCTCTGTCTCTTCTTGCACACACTTTTGCTTTATAGATTTGTTTCGTCAATATTTCTTCACTCATCATTCCTGTGTCCAAACCAATGTAACATGCCTTTCTTCATCTTTATAATTACGCCCTCATTCACGCCAGCTGATTTGCGAATCTCTTCATTGCGGATTCTAAATTTGTTACTCCGCACATTTTTCGAAGAGATCGCATCTCAACTGCACGCTATTTTCATACATATATCCTCTGACATATATATGTCAGAGGAATTTGTGAAAGGATAATTTGTGTGTAATCATCAAATATATATGAAACGCCGTCACATCTAGATTTATATCTCGCGATAAGAGAAAGAGGATACTGTCAGCTTTGCCTACCCCCTTTCCTTTCTAAGGTGTGAAGACATACTAAATAGGTTCTATAGATATACATACATATTATCACGCCTAGTCCCTAACGGGGTAGGCAGAGAGTATAGAGCGTATCTAGTAGTTTTCTAGATATATGTATATAATTTGAATCCTACAATTTTACTAGGTTACCTGTAACCTGTAAGGATAGCTGTAAGTATAATAAATAAAAAAAAAATATCTCTGACTATTGACAATATTAAAGCCTCCTGTTTGTAGATAGAAAATCACAATCCAATACTTTGTGACTACAAGATTATGAAAAGTATACTTATCAGCATACCAGCCTTAACAGGTGACTCGCTGGCTGTCTGTGACTAAAAGCAGTGTAGTATTCTATGGATGTGACCCCCATGTAAATAGTAGTCTTTGCCCCCATGGATATAGTATAGTATAGTATAGACTATAGTCAAGTATTGTCTGTGCAGCTTTGAGCTTCCTGGCTGTGACAAGTATTAAATATAAATATAATAGTAGTCTGGCTGTGACTGTTCAATAAAATCAAAGATTACAATGTATTGTATACTGTAACAACTGTGTTCAAAGATTACTATTGAATTGAATACTTGAAAAAAACTGTTTGTAATGAATAATGATTGATTGTTTGATTGTTGTGAACATAGACTGCTATTAATTTAATATACTAGGTTGTGAATGTTGGATAAAAAGCAAACGCAATCGCATGCTCTGAAGTCTAAAATCTAAGGATTGCTTGTAGTGCGTTAGTCATTCGAAATTAATAATGCACAATTTCTTGATTTAAATTTGTTTTAGACTTCAATTTTCAGTAATTTTTTATCAAAGTTGTATTCAAGACTTCAAATGGCAGGTCCTATGGAACGAATTCAAGTCCTAGACGATATTGAAAAGGACATAATAACTTGTTTACAATGTGCAGGTAAAATGCATAAAAGAAACTAGACTGACACTACTGTTAAGTCATAGATATGATGCTTTAAATTGTTAAAAGTAGTTTTAGTATAATTGTTCTATCATACTTAATGTTGACTGCAACAACAAAGTAACAGTTATTGTTTTTTTAGCACAAGCACTTCTTGAGCTGAGCAAGGAGAAGTCAGGTCAAAAACAGGCTGAAACAAATACCTCGCAATTCCTTAGAACACTTAGTCAAGTGGAATCCAAATTGAGTGATCAAATAAACTACTTGACACAAGTATCCACAGGACAACCTCATGAGGGCTCTGGTTATGCCTCCCAGAAAGTGCTGCAAATGGCCTGGCACAGACTGGAGCATGTTAGGTCCTGGGTCAATGAACTAGATCGTTTGAAAGCTTCCCACCTAGCAGCAAGCAGCCGTAGTGGTGTCCCTGGTAATGTTTCCAATGGAAGTATGACTTCTTCGGGTACAAGCACCTGATATTAAATTCTACCTAGATGATACTGGGGTGCTCTATGACAGTCATGATTTGTGGTGCACTTGCAGAACATTCAAAATGCTACTGATATAATAGACTTGCATTGGAAAAATGTTTCCACAACGCAAATTAGGCATCAAGTCAAGGGGGAACTGCTGTAGAGCTGGTATCATGTAGGGCTCTTTTTATATTATTGTTGTAAATATACTTGTAAGTTTATCTGCTAATTACACCATTCTCAGATTATTGTTCTGTAGTTTATTTTATTTATTTATTATATAAATAAATAAATAAAAGTTCTTGCAGTATGTACTAGTATTCATAAGTAATAAAAAAAGCTATATATATAACACATCTGTATGTATATATGTATTTAGCTTTTTCTTGGATAAAAATAAATATAAAACAATGGCATTTTATTTCAACAAATACTAAAATGGCTTTGCTGAAATCCATTACATTTCTTATAAGGTCATTGCTGGAGCTTTATCTTGCTATTCAAGAATATTAAGTGTTATTACATTTAGAGTGGCAAGTTATAAATGAAAGCCGTGGTGGCCGGGTGCTTCAAACAATTGCCTGCAACACAAAGGTTGCAAGTTTGAATCCAGACTACCAATGAGTTTTTCTGAACTTTAGTACAGTAGTCACACTGTGAGCTTTACGGTGAAGGAAAACATTGAGAGGAAACCTGCATATGTTTGAGAAGAAATTCAAAGGCATATAATATATGTATATGTGTTGTGCTTGAGTAGCAGCGATGGACTCAACATGTCATTTTGGCACCTAAAATACATCTCCGACAGGGTGTCTCCGATCATCATGTAGGACCCTACATGATGATGAAGCCGTGAGGTGATATCAAGGAATGTAGCCCTTTCGCACTCTTGTATATTATAGGAAACCTCCATTTTTTATGCTTATAAAATGTGTTTTGAACATCACAACAACCTTGAACTTAATTTGTTAAGTTATAAAGCTTTGTAATTAGTTTCTAAGAAATAAAGCAAATTTAATAATACAAGTCACAATGTAATTTCATAAAATTTATTCCAAACAATATTTAAGATGGGATAGAGTAGTTTTACAATTTTCCATTTGATACAATTATGGATTCTATTACATAAAAGATTCCAACTTTTTGCAATCACTGCCAGGACATTAATTGACATGTAACTAAATGATACAAAATTGCTTAATGATAATAACTTATGGGGTCTCCTACTATGGAATGATTTATGAAATACATTAAAAGACAACCAAGGTTAGTGTACAATAATATAAGACAAGGGTCCCCTAAGGGGTAGGCAGAGGTGTATAGGTAATACCCATACACCCACTTTCCGCCAGAGGTATATTAGGTGCCAACGTGACAGATGGCGAGTTTGGTAAATATGAGTAAGGTTTATTTTATCCTTCATTTAAAATTACTTTCAAACAGCAAATATGAATACATACATTTAATATATATTTAGTATTTACATTATCTTCAGGTCTCAGTGTATTGACTTCAATTTAGATAAGATTACACTAACAAATTGGACATCAATGCTTGATCAAAATAACTTTCATGTTGTTGTGCATGGCTATTTATAAATAAAACAAAGCAATGAGGAAATAATACAATATTCTCGTCTTCCTACAACCTATAATGGTAGTTTTAGTATGCCAAGTATTTTATTCAAGGTCATTCCTATCACCCTGGCCTTTTCCCAAACATTGTTGGGTTGAGTAATTTATACACACAGTGTAAGCATATCTGATTGATTAAGTATCATACATACTTTTATGTATGTAGTGATAAGGGCAATGTCTCTTTATCAATATTCACGTGTATCACGTGTTCTGGATTAGTAGATATGTTGTTACATGAACATATTTTATCCACTTCCAGTATTATATTGTTTTACAATATAACTTTGTATAACTGGTGCTCTATACTATCTGCCTACCCCCATTAGGGACTCGGCGTGATATGATGATAACTCTTCTCTTGGCACAATAAAACTAACAAACTGTCTCCACTATCCATATCATTTGCTAATAAATACAATATTTAAACAAAAGAATCTACAATTGCTACTATAAATCAATTAATCACACTACTTGGTAGCAAAATTATTGAAATCTGCCATTTAGTGAGAGTTTGAGTTGAGTGGTTGTTGTGTGATCATTCCTCTTTTCAGCTCCTTTGATTGGCATTGGCTTTTGTGAATTTTTCTATATCATCTAGTGATCTTTTTGCTTTTGTTGATATATCATCCATGGATTTCCTTGCGGTTGAAGTGATATCATCAAGAGACCTCTTGGTATGGCTCAGCAGTTCATCAGTGCTTTTACATGCTGAACTCGCAAGCTCCTTGATCTCAGAGTCAAATTTTCCTATTACCCATTCAATGGCTTGCCGTCCCTTACCAGCATTCAGTGATATCTTATTAGCAAGCAAATCTTCCATGTAGCTACTGAGAGGAACACCCTGAAAAGGAATTGAGACAGATTACTTAATAAAATTATTTGCTAGTTATGTGGATGAGAAATAAATATATATATAATTTGTTAAGCTATCCAGTGAATTTTCTCCATAAAACAATCTGGTAAAAAAACAAAGAATGTTTAAGATATTTACTTGAACAGTGACTACTGCTTCTTGTTTCAAAAGGGTTTTCGTTGCATCTGTAGGATCCGGTGTATATCTAACAATTTCATCCACAGCTATATAATGGCAGAATGTTAGATTTTTCGTTTTAAGTGTCATTTGCCTCTGCATAGGGTTAACTTCAGATTTTTCACTGGCATAACATATTTTTGCTGATCCTATGAGCTGTAATGTGAAATTTTTACTGGAATATGCAATTAAAGGTTAATTGAAGGACTACAATAGTGTAGACCTTCACACTCCTGAATTATGGGTCCATCCAGGCAACAAAATACCTGAACATTGCAGTTTAAAAAAATCTACTAATAATAATAATATATCCTCACACCTTTCTGATATGAAATTTTAATTTACCCTAAATAACAAAAATAAAAAATACATAAAAACATCTTTAATTTTTTTTTTCTTAATTTTACCACTACCAGGAGAGAGCAATCCTCTTTATGAAGTATGAATGTGGATCTCTATTTCTTTTTAATACAATACCTACATAAACATAAATAGCATTCTGCCAGGTAGCAGTAAAGAATAGTTTTGATAAAAGATATACTAAATATATGCATTTGTACTTACAGCTTGGGCCCACTTTGGGAAAAACCACTTGGAACTGACTAGCCTGTGGGTATGCAATACCCCATCCACTACTTGTCTCTCCACAACATCGGTTCCTATGACAGCTGGATTCATCGGATTCGGGTATTTGCGCCATGCCGCTTGGGCTACCGTCTCCCATGGGTGGCTGTTTTCAAGGAACAAAGCAAACAAGGAAATATTATGATAGTAGAGTTGATGGGTTTTTCATAGTTACATGTTGCGTCACATTAATTTTAAACTTACTTAAACGTGTGTTCTGAAGTCCAGATCTTCATATTAAAATCAACTTTTCGACAGAATGACAAAGTTTGAGTTCGATTATCTCATTTGAGTTTGCCTCACGCTGCACACATTACGACGCTACATTTACGTATTTTCAAGGCTCGCGAAAGCAACGAAATGACCGAACCCCGATTTGCTATCACATCATAGTCACCGAGTCAAGGTTGATTGATTGAAATGAAAGGAAAGAATGATTGAGTCAGTCAGTGTTGACATTATACAAATAAACGAAAAATTATTTTCGTTTCAAATACTAGTCTTTCTGGCACAAATATATTCTTATAGGATAATATTATTTTTATTAGAGGTAGATGTATTATAAAATAATTATTTAATACTTTTTCTCTCTCATTTTCCTCTGTTGCAAATCCATCTGATATGATTCTCGACTCGCTCATCCCAACTTTTCTTGTTTTATATGTAATATATATCCTCACGCCTTCCCACAAGGGTCCCCGAAAGGGTAGGCAGAAGTGTATAGGTAATACCCCTACACCCACTTTCTGCCAGAGGTATATTAGGTTTTATATGTATGTACATTTTATTTAATTTTATTGATTTGTACACCTCACAATGTGATGAACGCGCAGACGTGGACGGCCAAGAAGAAGATGGCGAGACCACTATATACATTATAATCTTTAGGCGAGACGAACTGGACATTTGTAATTTTTGAGATACATAATATAAACAATTGATAGGTAGTAGTACTGGATCTTATGGGTGATAAAGAGGAGGAATAGAGGAGAAAGTTCTTTGTCAAACTCTTGGACTCTTGCATGTTATTGATCTTGTGTTGTCTGAGCCAAGTTTCCTTGACAGACCTGATAGATTATACTTTGATTATGCTGTTTTGTCTGCTCTGAGGTTTTGTCCTCTGTCTGGCTGCACGGACATACTGTTGTTATCTATGGCTGGCTGGGCCCATTCGATCCGTGCTCGGATTTACGCTTAGTTGAACAAATTTATTACTTCTGAGATTTCGATTCGCTACTTGTTACTCTACTCCGATTATTCGTGCAGAGTTTTTTGCGGTCACTTTTATTTTTACCATAAAGTTAGGCAAATAGTGTTCTGGTAATATACATTTCCCTCTCCCTCATCGATTTATTACTTATTATTAGTCTTATTACTATCCTCTATGTTCTAAACTCATGAAAGTGATACTGTCTGTCGACTGATAGATAAGCCTTAGGTAAGTGAGGATAAACCTTCCTGTTTAATGGTGTTCTATCTGCAACTTAAACTTGCTCAAGCCAATAAATAAATTTAATAGTTAATCACAAACTCAACAATTATCCGTAGGTGTTCCTAAAATGCAAACAAAATCGGTAGTTAGTTGTTTAACCTGTTAAGAAGGTAATAATTATATTTGTTGACATACATGTATATATATTGACCTTATATATCCTCTATGATCCTAGGCAATTTAAATATTCTATTACACCCACTTTTTACATAAAATTATAATGACTGATGAATGTGGACGAAGCGAAAGAGGTATGTAAGTCTAGAGAGAACTGGCACTCTATACTCTCTGCCTACCCCGTTAGGGACATGGCGTGATAATATGTATGTATAATGGTGCCATCACATAGTGAATCTCTACTTCTCTCATACAAGAATTAACACTTCACACACACCATTTTCATCCTGCAATTGGGCTTGACTGTGTGACTAACCTCTTTACATGAATATAATACCATGGAGTTTGAAATTTGAATGAGAGTTGAATGGCCACAGTTTCTACTAATAGTATTTTATCTATAATCTATCTGAATCAGTTTTGTAACAAATATTTATTGTGGACAAGTATATAAGGCATATTTATATGTAATTATATCCTATAGTTTTTTCTACAGGCACAAAATGACAGCAGAAACGGATGAAAATGAACTCCGTTATCGGAGAGCCCAGAGTGTAACACGGGCTGAAGAGATAACAGAAAAAGAAAAGAGGATAAGGAAGCTCCAATTTGATAAGCCGTAAGTAGGACTTAAAGAATTAAAGTTTACATATGTGTATTGTCTATATACATAGTGCCATCCACACAGACTTGCCTCACTATTCTTCCTTATAGCTTATAGTGAAAGTGTGCAACCTTCCACTAATGTTTGAGTATTATGTTGTACATGCTGATTACTAATGAGTGCACATGCTCACTACAACTAATGCACTTGGGCTATATTCCCTGCATCCTGCTATCCCCTTGATTACATATTGGTGGGTGCGACTTTGTGGATGGTACTATCTGTACGTGTTTGCATTATGTTTCAGGATTCACAAGCCAAGGGATTCTTTGTTCTCATGGAGCTCCGAGTTTACAAACTTTACTGGGCTGGTGAACTGGGGCTTTCTCATGCTCACAATTGGTGGGCTCCGCTTGTGCCTTGAAAATTTCCTTAAGTAAGTTGATCAGAAAATGTTTCATATGGAGAATGTGCTGTTATTTGAATGGTTTGTCATTTAAATAATATAAAGACAATGTTGTGTATACAGAACAACAGTAGAGGATTCAGTCTTAAATCTAACAGCATTGGCTATCATGCCAGTGATCTGTTTGTCCTCTACACATTGCATAGTTAGTTACTCTTACCCAAAAAATAAAACTGTTGTCACAACTTGCGATCTTTGTGTCGCAGGCAACTACTCGAACTACACGGCACCACAGCACATCATTATAATTTAATAAAATGATTCACTCTGAAAGTAATTTCTTTAAAAAAAAATAAGCTTCTGTTTATCACATACTAGCTGTCCCGCCCAGCTTTGCCCGGGTGAAAAGTAAAAGAAAAACATGTTTTTCAACTATTGCTTCCCCTATGGAGGAGAGTGAGTTCACAAATGGGATCTCCTATATATATATAGATTTTAGCAAGTGATTTATGATATTGTTT
Organism: Drepana arcuata; assembly: GCA_016069955.1. NCBI lineage: Eukaryota > Metazoa > Arthropoda > Insecta > Lepidoptera > Drepanidae > Drepana > Drepana arcuata. The sequence continues at coordinate 2,107 of JACCPG010009787.1, read as the reverse complement.
ATTATCTTTTTGTAGAAAGGGGGAATAAAATAAGGTTTAACAAAACATATATGTATAAACATGTTAATATTTAATTCAACAGATATGGTATTCGTGTGAACCCTATTGAATGGATCATTGTGTTGACTGGCTACAATGAAGGCCTAAATCAACAGTACCCATCTGTCATACTTCTCATATGTAAGTAAAGTTACTTCATTAACATTTGGCATTAAAGGATTTGGTGCTGTAGTTGCAGAACTCATCTTCCTTTAATTTTTTTGCCTCTGTACTTCCTAAATAAGATTTGAGAAGTACAAGATATAGATTTTGAAATGAAAAACGTTCGTTTTTTTTTTATTCCAGTTAGTGTGGTCCCAGCAGTTGTGGGTCTTCTGATTGAAAAAATTATCGCAGTGGTAAGTTATAAAATCATTTTATTGATGTATAATTTATTGGGATCTGTTAACCGGTTTTTTTGCGGTATAATTCCGAATAATGCAGGAGAAATATAATTTGTTAAGGTTTTGTGTAAATTTTCTCAGCAGGGAGCTTTCATCGATAATGCTACCTTAGTCCATTTGAGATATAACAAAACAATGTATGTATAGATAGTGCCATCTACGAAGACGCGCCCCACTATTCTTCCTCATAGTTTAGAGTGTTAGTATGCAATCTTCCACTAACGTTTGAGTATTGTCGGTACACACTGATTACCTACGAGTGCACACGTATACTACAATTAATAGTCATACGCCACGCATCCCGCGTCCCCCTCGACTAGAAATTGGTCGGGCGCGTCTTCGTGGATGGCACTATCTATAGCCGAGTGAAGTCGTGACGAGTCGCTAGTATATCATAAATTATTTTATTTCAGGACATGCTTCCAGATAAAGTTGGCATGAGTTTAAGAATAGCCAACATACTATTTGTCATCACATTGCCTGTCGTCGTCTTACATTTTAAAGGAGAAGAGTTCAGCTTCGGTAAGTAAAAATAATATTATTTAATCATTTATGTAATAATTGATTATATTGATCATGCCCAATTTAATCACCCTGAAGTCTAATAAAATAGTACTCTCTCTCTTGTCGTTCCCTCATGACTGAGGAACGTGGTCATCAAGAAGTGGTCCACACTTGGAGTAAATTATTTGTTGTAAAATAATACAATAACTGCTTACTATCAGGTGGATATCATAGCATAGGTTTTCATAGCGCATCGGCCGGTCGAAGGTCCTCGTACGCAGAGCGTCGCAATATACGCGTGCGTAGGGAGAGTCCACCACTGTACGATTTATGAATCTTCATGTAAATGACAAGCGTGACTTACATACCGCACAGACTGTAACCGGCCTTAAGAATAGCCAATTCCTGAATTTGATTAAAGCTATGTTCATTTTACAGTGGGTATAACAACAGTATGTATGATCTACCTGGTGCTGTTCTTGAAACTATGGAGCTATTCCCAAACCAACCATTGGTGTCGGGCTGCACTCAAAGGAAAATATAACAAGAATACACTCAGACGTCAGAGTCTATCTGCGCCCAATTGGAGTAAGTATTCGATTTGAAAATCTATCATATTGTTGCCTTAATAAGTTTATTATTACATACTCATATATTTCCCAATACTGTTTGTATACTATGTCCAATGTACTTATGTGTTCGTTCATTGTGTTATCCTGACGTATGTCATTGCGTTTACAGATGAGCTTATAAACGCCGAACACCAGCGTAAGTCAACCATACATATACTCTATGGTTTCTGTGTTTGCACCTTTTCTGTTTTGCACCTCTTCCTGTGTGATTCTGCCTCTTCTCTGCCTCTTTTGCTAAGGCATTCCTAGTTTATAATGTATTTTGTAATACTTTTTACTGCTCAGGATAATATGTACCCATTATTTTACTTGTATAATATTTTAGAAGAAATTTAAAAGAAATTTTTAAAGAGCCGTGGTGGCCGAGTGGTTCGAGTAGTTGCCTGCGACGCAAAGGTCGCAAGTTCGAATCCCGACTGTACCAATGAGTTTTTTCTGAACTTAAGCACAGTGATTAGTCACACCACGAGCTTTACGGTGAAGGAAAACATCGAGAGGAAACCTGCATACGTCTGAGAAGAAATTCAA
>JACCPG010009786.1:0-14891 GCA_016069955.1 Drepana arcuata | reverse complement strand
AGCCTTGCTGGTGCTATAGCGTCACCATCGACCCGGCGGTACTTGAAGCGCTGCCCGATGAACTGCGCAACAAGGCCTGCCTGTGCCCGCGGTGCGCGCAGGTCGATGAACAGATTCGCCATGCGCGTTGACCGTTTCCTCAGCAATCTGCCGCGTTTCAGTCGCCAGCAGGTGCGGGTGTTGCTGGTCGAGCGGCGTGTCAGCGTTGATGGTGTCGCCGTCAGTGATCCTCACCATGAAGTACGCGAATTCAGCCGCGTGTGCGTGGATGCTGAAGTGTTGCAGGCGGGGCGCGCAGCGCGTTACTTCATGCTGCACAAACCCCAGGGGTGCGTGAGCGCTACCGCGGACCCGCAACACCGCACGGTCCTGGACCTGTTGGATGAGCCGGACAAAGACGAGCTGCACATCGCCGGTCGTCTGGATTTCAACACCACGGGCCTGATGCTGATCACCAACGATGGCCAGTGGTCACGGCGCCTGACGCAACCGCAGACCAAGCTGCCCAAGGTCTATCTCGTGCAGACGGAGCAGGACATCGGCCCGCACTACGCGGCTACCTTTACGGCGGGCGTGTATTTCGCGTTTGAAAACCTGACCACGCAACCCGCCGATCTGCAGTTGCTGGGGCCCAGGACCGCACGCCTGAGCATCATCGAAGGCCGCTATCACCAGGTGAAGCGCATGTTCGGGCATTTCAACAACAAAGTGACGGGCTTGCACCGGGAGCGGATGGGCCCATTGGTGTTGGACCTGAGCCTGGCGCCGGGCGAGTATCGGGCATTGTCCGAGGAAGAAATCCGACAGGTCTGACGACCGTTCAGCCGGTGATGGCAAAAAACCCGTCTGCCGGCTTGCGAGCTGGCCACTCGACTGCTTGAATCAAACCGTCAGCCAAATTATGACTGGCGAGTCGCCTATAACCTCCAAGAAACACCTTGCCCCGCCCGCGCTTGATCTACGGGCCTCCCAGGCAAACAGCCCGCCATAACAACACCCGTCGGCCAGCCGTCATCGGATCGACATGGGCCCTCATTTTCCAGGCGTATGCCTACCTGTCACAAAGCTCGTGCAGAGTGATCTGCGCGCCCTACCCGCTTGCCAGGAGTCTTACGACATGAGGCCAGAAATCGCTGTGCTGGATATACAGGGTCAGTATCGGGTTTACACGGAGTTCTATCGCGCGGACGCTGCTGAAAAGACCATCATCCTGGTCAACGGCTCCATGGCCACCACGGCATCCTTCGCCCAAACCGTGAAAAGCCTGTACCCGCAATTCAATGTGGTTTTGTACGACCAGCCCTACGCCGGTCGCTCCAAGATCCATAATCGCCATGAGCACATGCTGACGAAAGAAGTCGAAGGCCAGATCCTGCTGGAACTGATCGACCACTTCGCGGCCGAGCACGTGCTGTCCTTTTCCTGGGGCGGCGCCGCGACCCTGGTCGCCCTCGCCCACCGCCCGCGCCGTGTGGAAAAGGCCGTGATCAGCTCGTTCTCCCCGGTGATCAACGCGCCGATGCGCGACTATCTAGAGCGTGGTGTCGACTACCTCGGCAACCTCGATCGCCACAGCGTCGGCCACCTGGTCAACAGCACCATCGGCAAACACTTGCCGTCCCTGTTCAAGCGTTTCAACTACAAGCATGTGAGCAGCCTGGCCGAGCACGAGTACGGGCAGATGCATTTTCACATCAGCCAGGTGCTGCACAGTGACCGCCTGTGCTACCTCAAGGCCGCACGGCAGATCGACGTACCGGTGCTGTTCTTGAACGGCGAGTGGGACGAATACACCAGCGCCGATGACGCCAGGCAGTTCGGGCAGTACGTGACGAACAGCAGCTTCAGCACCATCCAGGCGACCGGGCACTTCCTGGACATGGAGCACAAGGCGCGTGCCGGGACAGTCGTGCGGCGGTGGTGGGTTTTCTCAAACCCGAGCGGCAGGTCAACCGATTGCGCTATCACCAAGGCCAGACCCAGCATGCCTTCGCCATCTGAAACACGCTCGCCAGCGTGCCTAGGCACTGGCTTGCCCGCGATAGCCTGACCCCAAAGGTCCATCTATCGCGGGCAAACCCAGCCCTTACGCACGCTCGCGCCCCACCGAGATCAGTTTGCTGCCTCGCCTGGCGCACGCAACCCACACATTTTTCGAAGAAAAACTTCAAATCCCGGCGCACATCTGGTACAAAGTCAGCCGCTCTGAGCGGGTATAGTTTAATGGTAGAACAGTAGCTTCCCAAGCTTCCGACGAGGGTTCGATTCCCTCTACCCGCTCCACTCATATTTTGCGCCCACGTCAGGATGGTTCTGACGGGGGAGGCCTAAAAAAACCGGTCCTTGGTGGCCGGTTTTTTTATGGGTGGGATTTGGGGAGGCAATTAGTCAGCAGCCTGATAAACCTGTTTACCACCGACCCAGGTTTGCAGGACACGCGTCTTCCAGATATCTGCCGGATTTACCGCAAAAATATCCTGGTCGATAAGAATGAAATCCGCCCACTTGCCCGGTTCCAGACTTCCTTGAGTGATTTCTTGATGGCCGGCATAAGCCGCATCCAATGTAAAAGCGCGAAAAGCTTCAAAGAGAGTCATGGCCTGTTCAGGTTGCCATCCCGCGATAGGATTGCCCTTGTGGTCAGTGCGCGTGACTGCAGCATGCAACCCACGGAACGGATTCGCGGATTCGACCGGAAAATCCGAACCCGCCGACATTTTCGTGCCTTGGTTCAGCAGGGCGCGCCAGGCATAGGCCCCTTTCAGGCGCTCGGGGCCAATACGGTCTTGCGCCATATTCATATCGCTGGTGGCATGCGTCGGTTGCATCGACGCGATGAGCCCAAGGTCCATGAAACGTGGAATATCCGTCGTCGCGATAACCTGCGCATGTTCTATTCGGTTGCGCAGTTCTCGTCCGCCGAACTTGATGAAGGCGTGCTCGAAACTGTCCATGACCTGATTGATAGCCGCATCACCAATACCGTGCACATTCACTTGGAAACCGGCCTTCAACACGGATCCAATCTTGCGCTCCATGTCCCTTTGACTGTCGAAAAGTAAACCCTTGTTAGCGGGATCGTCGGAGTAAGGCTGGAACAGGGCCGCCCCCCGACTTCCTAGCGCACCGTCAGCGTAGAGTTTTACGCTGCGTACAGTAAGACGGTCATTGCCATAGCCGATGAGCGGCCCTTGATTGGACAGCGCGTCAAAATCCTCTCCGGCACCGCCGATCATTGCGTAGACTCGTAACGAAAGCCTGCCCTGGTCGGCGAAGCTGCGCAGTAACCTGATCATCTGCCGATCTACACCGGCGTCGTGGACCGAGGTCAGACCCTGCGCGTTGAGGTGTTTCAAAGCGGCTTGCAACTCCCTTTCACGCGCCCTTTCATCAGGCTGCGCAATGACGCCCGTAATCAACGCCATCGCAGCATCGACCAACACGCCAGTCGGGATACCCTGCGCATCCCGCTCGATACGGCCACCTTTGGGATCTGGAGTGTCCTGAGTGATGCCAGCCAGTTGCATGGCCCGGGAATTGGCCCACCCCGCATGAGCATCTACTCTTGTTAACCACACCGGTCGATCACTGACGACCCCATCAATTTCCGCCGCCGTGGGAAACCGGCCCAACTGCCAGACGACTTGGTTCCAACCTGACCCCGTCAACCACGTGGCGTCAGGCCGCGCCGCAGCGAACAGGCTGATCTTCTCCTGAGCGTCGCCCAAGGTCTGTGCTCCACTTAGATCGAGACTGCGTAACGATTCGCCAAGCCATTGGATATGGCCATGCGCATCCGTAAAGCCTGGTAGCAGAACATGGCCATTGCCGTCGATACGCGCTGCCGCAACATGCTCAACGACGAGGTCTGCTGTCTTGCCGACTGAAATCACCTTCCCAGTGGCATCGAAGGCGAGTCCGTCAAAACGCTCAAGCCCGCCCGCACCCAGCGTATACCCGCGCACATTTTCTATGATCGTAGGCTGGGACCAAACGCTGCCGATTTGAGTAAACGCCGGCAAACACAGAGCCAACATGCCGCCCATAAGTTTATGGATCATGGTTTTCCTCCAGCGAAACGCCGGACAGCGCCCCTGAGGACACTATCAAGCGGTTAGAAAGAAGGTTATGAAAAAGGGCGCTAACAGCGTCAGGATGAAACCGCTCAGCAGCGCGACGGGCAGCATGTCGTTACTGCATGTTTGACGGACGATCGGCAATGTAGAGTCCAACGCAGTCGCACCCGCAGCCGCAATACCGACCCGTGGAAGGATGCCCCCCAACAGGTAAAGCAAAACGATGGAGATCAGCTCACGACCCAAGTCCACCAGTAGTGCGATGGCGCCATAAAGCTCTCCGGACAACCCGCCGATCATGACACTGGAAAGCGTGAACCATCCAAAGCCGGTCGATAATGCCAGCAGTAAACGGATATCTTCTCCGGTCATGAAGTGAACCGCATACGCACCCAGTATCGAACCTGCAACCACCACAATCGGTACGCTAAGCGCGCTGTAAGAAATCCAGCTACGACCCAGTTTGAAACTGGAAAAGTCCAGCCCTACCAGGAATATCAACCCCATTAAAAGGTAGTGGCTGGAAGGGAGCCACACTCTTCCGATAGTGGTTTCAGCCTGTGCTCTCAGCGTGTTTAACAAAACCCCTGAGGCGACCATCAACAGCGCAATCGCGCATTCCTTCAGGGGGGCGGCCGCCGCACGGATATCAAGGACTACAACGCCTTTACGCGGTTGAGTGGTGCGCACCTTTCGCGTAAAGAGCGCCCCCCCGAGGAGCAATAAACATGGCAATAAGGTCGTAACAACGGCGATAAGCAATGATTTCTGCAGAACGTACGCCATTGCTTCGAGAGAGGACACCACCTCGCCAAACTCAACACCTATCAGAAAAAGCAACGACCATACAAAAGGGCTGATCAAGCGAACCAACCGATAAACGATATAACTCGGGAGTAGATATTTGCTTGTGATGAAGCCCAATCCCAACGCGATCAAGATGGGCAGTACAGAATAAAGTGCTTGCATGGTCATAGGCTTTGCGTCGTTGGTGAAAAGTCGACCAGCACAACGCAACGCTCTGCAAGTTCAGCACTCGCATCATCCTGCTGGATGATTGGGCTCACATAGTGCGAGACCTTCGGATCATGAACAGCAAAGCTCTCAAATGTCTGCGTGAGGGTGAATTGCGAGAGTACTTGCTCGGATGACACATCCTCCAAACGCACGTTTCGACAATCTATAGTTCCGATAAAATTGACACCCCCAGTCATGTTTTTGGAACGATGGATCAAGTGCACAAATGTGAACGGTTCTCCATCCTGGTGAAAGAAGTCAGGTGAACTGATTCCCCAATCACTCGGCCCAGCAGAGGTGAGTTTCACGAAATGCACACCGAAATAGATCGGGAGCGGCTGGCCATGGTAGTGCCAGAAAGTACGTGAAAAATCCTCCTCAATCAGTGCCAGAAGAATGGGGTTGCTTTTCACTGAGTCACTAAGGCGTGAAAGTAGCGAACGCTGATGTGGTCCGGATTATTGCCGCCCTGGTCATAACCAGCCCGTCCATGACCCGCCCCATCGTTAACGACTGGTAACCAGTGGCTCGCCTGGTTTTGTTGCCATGGAAGGATGATTCCATTGCCATACCGACGAAATCGATTCACGCCCGCTGGCGCATACTCATCTGGCTCTAGCTGATCGAACTCTCGTCGCAGTCCTGCAAAGTCCTTGGCGGAAAATGCATCGCTCACCCGAGACATATAGTGTTCATATCCGTCAGTTGATAGGGCAGTACGAGACATGACCATTCCTCCTTGGCTTGACATCACCAACCATAGGCAACCATCGTCAGGCGCTGCAATGAGGGGAAAGGGCAACGGGAAGGCTCTTACAACAATTTCGGACCGCTATGGGGCATTGAGTTAAGTTGGGCGATTGATCATGACCACCACAGGCAATGCGATGCGTTAGCTAAGAGGGCTCAATCATGAATCTGCAACAGCTGGCCGAACTGGCTGGGAAAGGCGAAATACGTGAGCTGGAATTGTTGTCGCTGGAAGGCGGTTTCTATATCGCTCGCGTGAGACTGGATGACGTCGAGATGACCTTATTGGACGATAGCGGGAAGCCGATGCGCATCGGCTCCACCACGCATTTGCGCGATCTGTTGCAAAGGGTTCCACCGTTTCCGTGTGTACTGGTGCAGCACTGCGTTCATGACGAGATGTGCGGTACGCGCGAAGGGCCGATCGGGGCGTTGCGCATTCCGTTTTCGCTGGCGGCGACACTTTGAATGCTGGCTTCATCCGTTCATGAAGCGCGAACGCTACAACCCAGGAGGCCCAGGTCATGACGTAGGACGGAACTGAGTTTCACCTGCGAAAAGCGATCATCGTTCGTTCCTGTCCACCCCCCTTTGCACTACCCACGCCAGCGGCAACGTCACACACAAGACTCCCGCCAGCACCATCACCGCCACCGGCACACCCAGCGCGTCCCCCACGCCGCCAAACACCACCGGTGCCAGCGCTCCGCCGCCGATTGTGCCGGTGTAGAACAGCGCAAACGCCTGCTCGCGCTTGCCCGCGCCGGCCAGGTCCGGCACGGCGCCGTAGAGCACCGAAGACGTACCATTGAGCGCCAACCCCAGCAGCGGCAACATCACCATCAACCCGGTCAGCGGCAGGTATACGGCGGCAACGATCAGCAGCGCAGTGCTGGTTTCGGTGATCCATACGGTCTTCATCATGCCAATGCGTGCACCGAGGTAACCGCACAGCAATTTGCCGAAGGCGCCACCGATAAACAGCATCGTCAGCGCCAGGCCGATGCCGGCGGTACCGGCGCCCTTGGCTTGCAGCAGGAACGGTAGAAACGTGAGAAAGCCCATGCGCACGGCACTGTCGAGCGTACCGGTGAGGATCAATGCGCGCAGGCAAGTGACGGAGCCGACGCCCTTGAGCGGCCTGGCTTTTTTGCTGACGGTGGATTCGCAGGCTTGAGTAGGAATAAGCCACCACAACAGCCCCGCCGCCGCCAGGCCAATCAGCCCCAGCAGTGTGGCGCTCGCTCGCCAACTGATGACGGTGAGCAGCAGGCCGATCAGCCCCGGGATCAGGGTTTTGCCGATGTCGCCGGAGAAATTGTACTGGGACAGCGCCTGCTTGACCCCGCCCCCGTCCTCATAGGCGTCGGTGATCATCGAGGATGCCAGCGGATGCTGAGTGCTGGCGCCCAAGCCGCCCAGCAACAGCGCCACCAGCAACAGCGTCAATCCGGTCGCCTGCCCCACCAACAGGTAGGCACACCCTGCCAGCGCCGTACCCCCCACCAGCAGCGGTACGCGGCCCCAACGTTTGGCGGCGCGGCTGGCCAGCAATTGGAACACCGCCATCATCCCGGAATAGGCGCCGCGTAAAAGGCCGATCTGCGCGTAGGACAAGGCGAACTGAGCTTGCCAGATAGGCAGCAGTACGTAGATGGCGTCGGTGAGTCCATCGTGGATGGCGTGAGCGCTGCAACCGGCGAACAGCACGCGACGACGAGTGGATATTTCAGACGCAGGCACAGCGACGGTGTCGTTCATGAGGTAGGAATCAGCTCGGGTTTAGGCGGCTTCCAGCCGGTCAGGGCGATCAGCAACGTCAGTAATTGGAAACCGATGATCAGCGTCACGCAGCCCGCCCAGCCCCAGCGTTCCCAGATCAAGGCCGGCACGATGGCGCCGCAACTGCCGCCGAGGTAGTAACAGGTGAGATACAGCCCCACAGCGCGCGCCTTGTTGCCATCGGCGGTGGCGCTGATATAGGCATTCGCGGCGGCCTGTGCGAGGAACACGCCGGTGGAACTGAGCGCCAGGCCCACCACGATGCACCACAGCGACGACGTCAGGGTCAGCGCCGAGCCACTGACGCCGAGCACTGCAGCGACCGTCAGCAGCTCGGTGTGCGGACGGGCTTTGCTGAGACGCCCGGCGATGGGGATCACGATCAACGCCAACAGGAACACCATATACAGCGTGCCCAAAGCTGCAGGCCCGAGATTGAAAGGCGGTAAGCCAAGGTGCAAACCTGCGTAGGTAAACGCCGCGACTTGCGAGAACAACACGCAGAAACCTACGGTGTAAGCGGCGAGCAAAGGCAGGCGAAACACCCCCGATGAAGAGGCTTTGACGGGGACCGTCCTCGCGCGGTTGGGTGGTAGCAGAAACTGGATAAACCCGCCGACCATCAAACTCAGGGCCGCGAGCAATTCAAAGGCTTCGCGCCAGCCCACGTACTCGGTCATCACCCCGGTGACAAAGCGCCCGGCGAATCCGCCCAACACGGTGCCCGCGACATACAGGCTGGTGACTTCAGTCACTGTGCCGCCACTCCAGCGGTCGCCGATGTAAGCCACGCTGGTGGCGAACACCACCGGGATCAACATGCCCTCGACAAAGCGCCACACCAACACTTCGGCGAAACTGTCGGCATAGGCTGTCATCAACGCCGGCACCGCCAGCAACAGCGCAGCCACGGCGATCACGCTGCGCTGCTGGAAACGCCCGGTCAGGCGACTGACGAAAGGGGCCGTGATCGCCACCGCCAGGGTGGTCACGGTGATGCTCCACCCTGCCGCCTTGGCGCTGATATGAAACTGCGCGGCAAAGGTCTGCAGAATGCTCTGGGTCGCATAGAGGTTGAGAAACGCCGCGCAGCCACACAGGAACAGGGCAAGGCGGGCACAATGCAGGCGCGGTTTCATGAAACCTCTCGTTTTATTTTGTAACGCCTTTATAGAATGAGCGGCATGATCGTGACCAATACCGATTTCCGACCGATCAATACCCAAGGATCAGGATGCTCGACCTACGCAAGCTGCGTTACTTTCTGACGGTCGCCGAAGAACTGCACTTCGGCCGCGCCGCCTTGCGCCTGCACTTGGCGCAGCCACCGTTGACCCGGCAGATCTCGGCGCTGGAAACCGAGTTGGGGTTCAAGCTGTTTGATCGCACCAGCCGAACGGTGACCCTCACTGCCCAGGGCCGCGCGTTTTTGCCCTACGCCCGTGGCGTACTCGAACAGGTGGAACTCGCGCAGGTGATCGCCGCCAAACTCGCGGCGGGCACTGCCGGGCAGCTGACATTGGGTTACGTCAGCTCGATTGCCCTCTCGGATTTGTTCAGCCAGACCATCCAGGCCTTTGCCCAGCGCTTTGCCGATGTGCAATTGACGCTGGTGGAATGCGCTTCCGGCAGCCTCGGAGCGCAGGTGGCGGACGGGCGGCTGGATATCGGCCTGAGCCGGTTGTTGCCGCAAAACGAGCAGGTGCAGGCGCTGTCGCTGGGTCAGGAGCCGTTGGTGGCCGCAGTGTCCAGCGACAGCCCGCTGGCCCAGCAGGCGCACATCAGCCTGGCCCAACTGAGCACCTATCCCCTGATCCTGTTTCCCGCCGACTACGGTTCGGGACTGAACCAGTCCATCGAGCAACTTTACCGCCACCACGGCGTGCCGCTGCGTGCCGGGCCGACCGGGCGACAGATCACCTCGATCATCGCGCTGGTCGCGGCCGGGCAAGGGGTCGCGCTGGTGCCGGCCTGTACCCGCAGCTTGATGAACAAGGGCGTCACCTATCGACCCTTGGTGGAAGCGGATGCGTGCGCACAATTGCTGGTGCTGACCCCCACACACAGACACAGTGTGTTGGTCGACGCGTTCCTCGCCGTGATCGCAGAGGTAATGCCGTCTCGCTGACGCATTCGCAAAACCCCGCAATACCTCTTCCAAACGCCCTTCCTGCGCAGTCATACACTCCAGATACCGCCTACCGAAATACCGGTCGCCGACCGTCGGTAGGTATAGTGTTGATAATTTATTTTTCGTGGTTATAGTCACCACCAACACACACCACAAGGAGGTGCTGTGGATAGCCGATATTTGATGGGGCACATCGTTGCCGATGGCTGGTATCTGGTCCGCATCAGGGGCAGTCATCATCACTTCAGGCACCCGACCAAACCGGGGCTGGTAACGATTCCTCATCCAAAGAAGGACCTGCTGGACAAGACCGCCAAGAGCATTCTCAAACAAGCTCTGCTGAGTTAAGCCGTCCCTGGAGGACAACGAACATGCTGTATCCCATCGCAATTTCAACCGGCGACCAAGACCATGCCTGGGGCGTGGAAGTCCCGGATATTCCTGGCTGCTTCTCGGCAGGCGACGACCTCGATGACGCCATGGCCATGGCGCGTGAAGCCATTGAAGGGCACTTCGAGATCCTTGCCGAAGACGGTGCACCGATCCCCAGCGCACAGAAAGTCACCGTGCATGCAGCCAACCCACAGTACGCCGGCTGCACCTGGGCGGTGGTGGACATTGACGTCACCAAGTACCTGGGCAAGGCGCAAAAGCTCAACATCACCCTGCCGGGCTATTTGCTCAACCGCATCGATGAATACGTGCTGCATCACCCCGAGGAAAAAAGCCGCTCGGGTTTCCTCGCGTCTGCGGCGCTCAAAGTGCTGCAGCAAGCGCACTGACCGGCCTGAATTCAACCGCAAGAAACGAAGTTTTCAGTGGCGCGGACTGCGCTAGATTGAACCCATACCCGCCCACCCAGGAGCTCGATCATGGCTTACGAATACACCCTCATGCCCTCCCCTGTCGGCGTCCTCACCCTGGTGGCGCGCGACGGCAAACTCAGTGCCATTCTGTGGGAGTGCGAGCGCGCCAACCGTGTGCGCCTGGGCGCCTTGCACGAAGCCAATGACAGCCCGGTGCTGTTGGAAACCAAGCGTCAACTGGCGGAATATTTCGCCGGTACGCGCCATCGATTCGAGTTGGAACTGGACTTCGCCGGCACTGAATTTCAGAGGCAGGTCTGGCAGGCACTGCTGACCATCCCCTTCGGCGAAACCCGCAGCTACAGCCAGATCGCCCAACAGATCGGCAACCCCAAGGCCGTGCGTGCCGTGGGGGCGGCCAATGGTCGTAACCCCATCTCGATCATCGCACCGTGCCATCGCGTCATTGGCGCGTCAGGCGGGCTGACCGGCTTTGCCGGGGGGCTTGAGGCCAAGCAGTATCTGTTACGGCTCGAGGATCGCGGGCAAGTCAAAATGGCCTTCTGATGACGGCGCGGCGAGGGGTCCACGAACAAACGACTGGTAGTCGAATAAGCGCGCGAAGCGCAACGTTCGATACAGCGGTAGGCCCTGCGTCGATGCTTCAAGAAAACACCGTTCGGCACCCAGGCTCGTAGCGTGACGCAAGGCCGCTTGAATCAATTGGGTGGCGTAGCCTCGTCCGCGAGAGTCCATGAGCGTGCCGACATCATTCAGCCGCGCTTCCCCGTCACACATCGACAACGTTAACGAAGACCTCACCTGCCCTTCGCTGGACAAGATGAAGTGGTAAAGCGCCTCACCCGCCTCAAGCGCCCGTTCGTGCCGGGCCTGATAGCGCGCGAGGCCTTCGGGCAGCATTGAAAATGCATTGCCGAGCGGAGCGGCCCAGTCATCCAAGTGCTGCGTCAGGCTGATCTGCACGGAGCTGTCACTCATCGGCGAAACAAGGTGCGACTGTTCGAGCACCATCGCGGTGGTAACTTCAGCCGCCTGGAAGCCCAGCTCCGTGAGTACGTCACGCAACCCCTCGACCTTTTCCTCATGGATCACCACGCGTATATCCAGCGTTGTACCGCGAATCACGTCCAGCATCGCGGCCACCGCGTCGCCCAGGGGGCCACTTCCTACCCGGATGAATAACAGGTTAAAGGGGTCCAGCGCTTCGTCGGTCAGGTAAGCGTTGATACAGGCGTTGTGGCGGCGATGCAGCGAGCATGTCGCGGCAAAATAGTGGTCCTCGGTTCGGTGGTAGAGCATGGGCAGGTCACAGGCGACATCAGCGTGCATGAGCAATATCCGGATAAAAATCCAGTCTCGCGCCCATCACGGCAGGGGCGGCGTAGGCCACCTCCTAAACACTTGTAAAAAAAGCGCATACCTTCGGTCACGCCCAGCAATTGTAAAAAGAAATTTCAGAGCATCCCTGCGGTCAGTATTTCCATCACCCACCCTTGAGGAAAACGGTCATGAAATTCTCCGCAGTCTCCCAATCTCTGTCCCGCTGGGCAGGCAGTGCCCGGACGTTTTACGCGGCCGTCGCGTTGATTTTCCTGTGGAGCCTGAGCGGACCCTACTTCCACTACAACGACACCTGGCAACTGATCATCAACACCTCGACCACCATCATCACCTTCCTGATGGTGTTTCTGATCCAGAACACGCAAAACCGCGACAACGACATCCTGCATATCAAGATCGACGAACTGCTGCGTGTGTCCAAGGATGCGCAGAACGCGGTGCTGAGCCTGGACGGGCTGGACCGCAAGGAGCTGGAAAAACTGCGCAAGGAATACCGCAGCATCGGCGCCACCGGCAGCGTCACGCTCAATAGCAGTTGCGGCGAAGCCGTCGACGATGCGGTGCCAAATAAAACCGATTTGAATCAGGCATAAAAAAACGGCGGTTGGATGTGCTCCAACCGCCGTTTTTTTCTACTGGCGAGAGTTTCAGCCGTCGCCTTGATGACCTTTACCGTAGGTCGATGCCAGGGCACGGGCTTTTTGCAGGCGCTCCTCCAACTTGGGCAGCGTCTCATCCACCAATGCCTTGATTTCCGGCACATCCGACGCTGCGCCTTCCTGTTTGAACAGGGCGATGGCGTCTTCGTTTTCCTTGACCTGCTGGGCGGTGTAGGCGGCGTCGAACGAGTCGCCGTCCTTGAGTTCAGGCATCAAGGTCTCGGCCTTGTCGACGATCTTCTCGCGCGGCGCCACCGGCAGGTCGAGCTTCTTGGCAATGGCGGCCAGATGCTGGTTGGCCAGGGTGCGCTCGTTGATCACCTCGATGGTGTAGTCCTTGATTTCCTGGGACGAGGTCTTGGCGTGGGCCATGCGACTGGTTTCGATATCGGCCATACCTTTGGCCGAAGCCTGCTCGATGAATTCAGCAGGCGACTGGGCGAAAGCATTGCTGGCGCCGAGGCCCAGCAGCATCGCGAAACTGGCGGTGCGTAACCGGATAGCCATGCGGCTCATGATTGGTTCCTCCAGGGCAAAAATGGGTGCGGGGACTACACCCCGCCCTGAATTCGAATTTTTACGGCGGCAAAGGTTTAGAAAAAACTCGCCAGTACGACGAACGGTCGCTGCCGCCTCAGGCCGGTTTGCTGCCAAACAGCCCTGGCAACGCATGCGCCAGGGCGTTGATGGCAAAGCCGATGAACATCACGCCACAGAGTCGGGTGATCAGGATTTCATGCCGCTGATACACGGTACGCACCCGCTGGGCACCGACCACGCCGATCAGGATCGCGTAGGCCAGCAGGCCGCCGACAAAGCTCAGAAGGATCAACGAAGGCAGCATCGCCCAGGTCAGCAGTTCGGCACGGCTGGACAGCAACGCAGTAAACGTCGCCACGGCCACCGGGTAGGCCTTGGGGTTGGTCAGGCCGAACAGGATGCCGTGCCAGAACGGATGCCGCGCGGCGCCATGGGGGGCATCACTGCTGCGGCGCTGGGTGCGGATCGCGCGCCAGCCAAGCCAGAACAGGTACAACCCGCTGAGCACACCCAATACATCAAATGCACGGCTGCCGACTTCGCGCGCGCCCACAATCGCGATCAGCGCGGTGCTGCACCACACCACGTCGCCGAGCAAGTGCCCGCATAGAAAACCCGCTCCGGCACGTCGGCCACGGGCGGCGCCGATGCCGAACACGGCCAGCACGCCCGGCCCAGGCGTAATACCGTAGATGAAACCCGAGGCGAGGACGGCAAACAGCAAGGATGGGGTCATGGGCACGACTCTGACAGACGGTGGAAAGGTGTGGTGGATGTGCGCTAGGAGTAAAACTTCATCCCGGCATAGGGCTTGTTGCGACAGGCCTCAAGACGCGAGGCCAGGTCGCCGACATGGGCTTCGAGTTTGTGGCCATCGGGATCGAGGAAGTAGAACGAAGCCCCTTCACTGCGATTGTCGCGCCACTCTTGAACGCCGACGGCGCGCAGCTGCGAAACCAGCGCGGTGAAATCAGCCGCCTCGACGGTAAACGCGTAGTGGGTGTAATCCGCCGCCGGCATGGACTCGCGAAGAGGGTCCAGCGACAGGCAGAGCCACAGGCCCGGCAAAGAGAGGTAGGCACCGGTGTCCCAGGTGGCGTCAAGTTTCAGGTGCAACCGCTCATGGTAGAAGCGCACGCTGCGCTCCAGATCGGTGACGGCCAGGGTCAGGTGGTTGAGGCCTGAAAGCATGTGTGTTTCCTGTTAGCGGGGGCCTACGGACAATACACCCTGCAGTTGCTCTTTCAACCACTGCAACCCCGAATCCCCACCGCGACGCGTATGCCACGCCAGCTCGAACGCAAACGAGGGAATATGAAACGGCGGCGGCACGGCCATCAAGTGCTGATGATCAATGTTCAGCAAGCCTCGGGATGAGACGGTCAGGATCAGGTCCGTGCCCTGGATCAACTGCGGCGCCACGCCCCAGTGCGGCAGGCTGATCGCCACATGTCGGCGCTCACGAATCGCCGTCAACGCGCGCTCGATTTCCGGCGTACCGCTGCCGCGCATCTCCAGCAGTACATGGGGCCGCGACAGGTAGGTGGGCAGGTCCAGCACGCCGCCTTCCGGCAGGCTGGCGCGGTCCACCAGGCAGGTGTAGTGCTCGTCGAACAATGGCGTAGTGCGCAGTTCGGCGGGCATATCAGGGAACACGCCAGCGGCCAGGTCGAGGTCGCCGTTGAGCACGCCGTCGACCATGCCTTCACGGCTGGCCTGGATGATTTGCAGGTCGATGCCCGGCGCTTCGCGGCGCAGGGTGCGCACC